>JASTWK010001848.1:0-23428 GCA_030770225.1 Temnothorax unifasciatus | reverse complement strand
GTAATTTTAGAAATAAATCTGATTGATTTTCTTTAATTAACCGATTTATTACACTACAAGTCGACTCCTCTTTCTTATAAAAAAAATTGCACCACTAAAAGTAAATTTACTTCAATTAATGTGCTTCGTATAGTTAGTTAGTAGATAAGCACGAAATTGACATTTCACCGCACAACTCTACGTGTAATCGAATAAAAAACGCGTACTCGGTATAACCCTCAAAAATTGTCATGGAAATTAAATGTGTCAATGAGAAAAGCTCTTAAGGCCGCGTGAATCTACCATACCAACTGTAAAGCGTTGCGTTTACGTTCGTTGACATTACATGAACGACTGAGCTCTTTCTTTACAGTTTATGTAGTGATGCAAATTCGGGACAACATGTCCATATACTGTGTTTTCCTTTTTTTCAATAAAGTTGAGAGGAAGAAGGATAGACAGAGGGGGAGGGAGAAAAGGATAGCAGAAAGGAAAGAGGGAAAGAATTGGAATAATACAAGAATTCAAAAGTTGTCTGTAAGCTGTGTAAAGATATCTGATATCTGACATTAAATCGTTTTTTAGATATCTTTACAGCATCTTGATGACATTTTTAGAAGCTTGTAATTGTCTGGAAAGGGTATAAGGATTATATAAACTTAACTTGTTAGAAGAATCTAATTCGGCGATAAAAATCTAAATCTCTAAGCAGCATTCAAACGAGAATATCCAAGTAACTATATATTGCACTATTATAAAAAAAGGAACTCGTGTGAAAAAATTAAAAAAAAAGAATTTAAAAATGTTCTTTCTGTATTGTCCTCATGTACACCAACATACCATTCTGCAAGTGTGTGTGTGCGTGGCGCAGAACGTATTTGACGCATCTCTCATTCAGAAAAAAATATACGTTTTGTAACGTACAGATTTAACGTAGATTAGCGTGAGATTAACAGACGCGATCGATAGACATTCACATAGATTATATTATGATAAGCGTCGAAATATGTTCGGCTCACATGGGCGTTAGGTTAATTTTGATCGGTATGATGTATAAATATTAAAGTATATGACAAAAGTAAATGAAACTTAACACCATCGTGATGCCTAACAGAATTATAAAACGCATGCGATTGAAATAGAGTGAGAATCTAAAGACAGCACCCTTAAGCGGCAAATTAGAATTAATGTGTGATGATTGTTAAACTAAAATAGTCGTGAACTTTGTCAAGTATTATGGCTGCGATAAGCGGCGTATTTCTGTCATTAAGTATTATCGAGTGCTATATTTTTAGTTGAACCATTCCGCTAAACCACTACTCCTACCACTGCCGGAAGGATTATTATAATCCTTGACTAGCATACCCATTGTACCATTTTCCGCGTTGAAAGAAATATCGTTCGAATGATTGGTACTGAAAAATAGCTCAGTGATACAGAGGAGATACAGATGAAATCTATCCGCGTTTAAAAAAGAACGGATGATCGATGAGTATCGCTTGAATTTTCGAAAATGGTACAGGATGGTTGAACGGTTGTTTTTGTTAAACAATAAGCAGGACTAACAACGCGCGCAGTACCCAGTGACACTAGTTTGGCGGCCTTTTTTACCTGTACGCCCAAACGGTGTTGCGTGTGGCGACTTGTCTGTTTTACCAGTGCGCATATAAATTCAGACTGAAGTTCAGGCTGGTCTAGGCATTGTTGTAATGCGTTTTGCGCTAGAACCACGTGGTAGTCGATACCTGCTGTTCTACTGCCACCGACATAAACAGCTGACAAGCCTGTACGATTAGAAATGTGTCAGATTATTTTAGCGATACATTAACTCGTTCCTTTTAGCCACGCCTTGCTATACACTTTTCTGCATTTAAGATTAAATGAATATATATATATATCAAGTATAAATGGAAAAAAAAAGGAAAAACTGAAAAGTGTAGAAAATGTAGCTAAGAAGAACAGATCTTAAATAAGATTCAGTATCAACATAAAAATTGAGTCAAAACTTGTAAATTCTGTTATTTAAAATGAAACAAACATATCTACATTTCGGAAACAAAAAGATAAAAAAGAAACAATTAAACCATAAGTTCCGAAAGCATCGTAAGATCTAATATAATAAAATTAATAAACCGTTGGAAATTAGAATTGTCATTTTTATCATGCAAAGAAAAATGTTAAAATTTTGGTATAAATCGTAATAAAGCAATCGCGAAAGAATTGACGAGGGATCGTGTTAACCTTGAAGAGTTTTATGGCTTCAGTTTGCAGAGATTCCGAAGTCAGGCTTGTCAGCGGGCTCGTGATACTCTCTTTCGTGTGTAGCAGCAGAGGATGCCGCCACAGCACGCAACTAGGATCACCGTCGGTTTCCATTAGTCTGTGCACCAGTTGCTCGTATTGTGTGCCCGCGCTCGGTCCACCGCCAGACACCACTGTCAAGTGGTAGAGCCAGTTGTCCTAATCCTGCTTATGTGGCATTAGTAGATAAGTTGGGCCCTGATGCGTCGGAAAGATGCCGATTGTTCTCTCGTGTGGACACTCAGCGTCTCTCTCCTCACTGTCGCTATCCGAAACATGTTCCACCTCCTCCACTCGAGCGTCCCTCATGTTGATTTGGCCGATAGGATTCTGATGATTTAAAAGACCGATTAAATATGTTTGATATGTAAATATAAAATAATATTACTAAACTTTCAAAAAAAAAAAAACACAATTGCGCAACTATTATTGAACAAGTAAATTCGCTAAATGAAAAGCGATCAGTGAATCTCCTGAATTTATAGTATGGAATAAATTTAATAGTAATTAATTAAATTATTGCGACAGTAAGTGTTTAAATGTTTAAATTAATTAATTAATAACTGTTTATGTAAATTAATTACGATAATATCAAAGTCGCTTGTTGTACAATATTGAATCTCGAGAATGCATCTAATAATGATTTCGTTAATATTCGTGTACACTCACCATATCACTTGGGCACTTAAAGTAAAGGAACATCTTGCCGATGAGCACGCACCAGCACTTCTTTGCATGGCCATTTTTCACCTTCGTCAACCAACCCTGTATCGTTGGTTTATTATCTTCCCTGCTGAGCAAAAGTTTGTTGCGTTTCGCCTCTGCACGTTCTGCAATACCCTTATCCAGTCTTCCATTGTAGCGATGCAGTCCGCGGTCAAGTAATAAGTCTTCTTTCCTGTGGCTATTTCGAAAGTGGCGCCCTTCCTTCGGCTCTATTGATCCTGGAAGATACACAAAAATGTATGAAACGGCAGGTTCTTCAACAGAAATGAAAATAAAATGTAGTCAAATATAATGCTTTGCTAAAATACTAAAAGTATTTTTAATCTCTGTAATAATGAGCTTTTGTCATGATCTATTCGTTCGATCAAGTCTCTTTTTCTCCGTGATCTATGAACCAATTTTATATCGCATACCTGCACACTTCGTCCAAGATTATTTGGCCTTGAGGTTTCCGGTTGACGTCATTTTGACTCTTCCAATACGTTAACACACCGTTTTTCAACACAAACCATCGCTTCCGCCAAGTTTTTAACTTGCCGCCTAATTTCGCCAGATGACCCGTCTTCTCCAGCGATTCCTGTCTCTTTGGACTTTCGCCAGAGACGCGCATTAAGAGGCTAGGCATGCTAGATTCTAGAGATGTCGAACTTAGTGCATCGGGAGGTATTGCATAATCCTCGGATAATCCTGACTCAAGAGAAGTATCTGTAAGCCAAACAAACTTAAAGTTGTTGGATGTCGGTTATTTTATACATGAATGTATTCTTTTTTAGGTTGGTTAACAGTTTATCTTCCTGTTTGCCTGTTTATCATTCTTACTACCGCTTGTGCAAGATAGTCTCGAAACAATTACAATAAAAATATATTTGATTTATGTGATATATTTCTCAATTGAAATAATTATAGATGTTTATTAAAATGCAACAAAAATATTACTTTATTATTATTTATTATGTGCTGATTTTTTCTTGTCCAAAAAATGGACAGAATTATTTTAAAAGTAGTAAAAAAATTGTAAAATGTTAAATACTATTTAAATTTTTATCATAAAGTAAATGAATAAAAAAATCACATTAATTAAACTCACCACGTTTTACGCTTTTACTGGGAGATCCGCTAGAACTTCTTTTCGCGGGACTGAGGCTACTGGTCGTTTTGATACTTTCCGAGGGACTGCTTCCGCTACCGAGGGAAGAATCTGTATTGTCCGAGGAGCTATTGGTAATTCTAGTATTAGTTTCAGTTTGATTCGGATGTTCCTCGCCGTCCGAACTATCATCAGAACTATCACCGAAAGGCATAGATCTGATTTGACTGGCACGTCCTGAAAAATATATGATAAAGACAAACATCGTTATCTTACGTCCATTACTCTTATTATAGATTTTTTTGTTAGATATATTTGTATTATATATTATATACATATGTGTCAAGATATGGCAAAACTGCTCGAAATAATCTTGTTCTGTTTCTGATTTTGCCCCATCTTTTCTAAACACGATTGAAAGCAGCTTTTGTATGTACTGGTATGCAATGGGGTGTGCAATCGATATTTTCGGGACGTCACATGCATTTTATTTTATGTTTTTTGCAGCATAAAAACAAAAAATGCTCTACGCATCCGGGTCGACATTAAAACAGCCCCATAGAGGAAACGTGTTCGAGAAAACAGAGACAGAGATAGGTGAATAATACGATGAACGGAATAAAGTCACACAAGATTAATAATCTAAGAAGCTGAATTCCTGTGCATAATAGAGCGACCACTTTAGCGCGCGTACATTATAGCTTTTAATTAACTAATTGATACGGGGCTTAAGCGTTTACTAGCTGAACAGTTATAATGGCTCAATCAATCCCTTACGTTACGGATATATATATAACTGGAAATTTGGTTGAGATCGAGATATTAATAGGCTATCTTAATATGTGCCAAAAGTGCCGAAAAGATCTTTGCGAGCTCACTTTTCTGCAGGACTTCCCTCAAACCTCTGCAGAAGATAATCCAAGGCGTATTATTAAGTATATGTTTGATAAATATATAGAGAGCACATGTATGACTAACGAACAACCTGATCTCTTAATAGAATTTACGTTTATGTTCCGTACGGAAGGCACCACAATTTCAGCAAATTAAACTCAGTAATCATATGCAGTTTCGCAATGACATCCTAATGATATGTTACATAACGCATTTCTCACTTATATCTAGATATTTAAATAAAAAATGTCAAGTATTGAGAGCCATGTTGCTCACACAAATTTTACAATGGAAATGGATTTCTTCTTGCCGAATCAATTAATTGCGCCCGTTGCACGACGACGTTAACGTCAAAGTCTAGAGAAAGACGCGTGTCGTCGATGACGTCGATTGACGGTACTCATGCGCCGAGTACCGAAACATTCTTGTTGTGCAGATGAAGAAAAGGGAAATAAAAAGGAAAAAGATCAGCTCCAGATGTTTATGTATTACTCGACTCCGGTTACATTGTACTACGATTTGGTTAAATTGACGTTGATTTTACGCAACTAATTAGTCTTCTAATTAGCTTCGTGACACGTTGGGCACCCTCTCCGTACCCCAACCCCGATAGAATTCACGCATGAACTCCAGCGATCTCCAAAGTCTTTTAATATCTTCGTTCTCTCTTCGCCCCGAGTCGATTCACGCGCGCTCGGACGATCCAGGCCGACTCGCGAATAATCGTCCGGAAATTACCTGAGCACGTGGATCTATCGTTCACCTTCCTTGTGTCTCCGCTCGAGCCGACTCGACCGGCTCGTCCAGCGAAAAATGTTACAGCTACGCGGTATATATTTTTCCGGTATATAATATATAGTACACGCATACGCACGTCCTTCACGTTTCCAGCTGACTCGCGACTCTCATGTGCGAGAGTCCTCGAGGCAGCACACGTAAAAGAAAATTCTGTCCACGCGAAATCGGGCGACCTCGAAAACTGAGATGGAACGTCCCATTCCCGATCACACGTTAGTTTCGCTACGCGAAACTTCCAATCGTCGAAATCGCCGCGACAGTATCGCGTAATCATTTATATCGTGTAAAGATAATTCAAAAATTAAATGATCTTAAACTCACTACGCATTAATTCTTAAATCATACAGCCTATCTGTACAGCTATATACACAGCCGTCCAACACGTCCAGATAAACAACGGACGTACCTTGAGAAATATGTACCGCGGATTATTTTAAAATATATATCGACGACACTTTTTCGAAAGGGGGAAGAAATCATTTTGGCGGGCGGGGGGGGGGGGGTTTGCTCGATCGTACCTTTATTTTTCTCTTATTAACTCCGCTCTTCTTCATTTTCTTTCACTTTCATCCCTTTTGCACACACGCATACACACTCACACACAGCAGTAACGGCACACGCATACAGTTCGAAAATCACTCTTCTTACGTTCTGCATTACGCGAGAGGCGCAACCCTTCTTAGGAACCGAGCGCGATAACCGAACGGTCGCGTCGTAATTATTCGAGCATAAAGACTCGCGTCGCTCATCATTTGGATAAACCTTAGTCGGAGTGTCAAACTTTACAACAAACTAGAAACAATCGGACCGTATCGCGCGATGAAAAATTTTAAGAGACTGCTCAGCGAAGAGGCCGCTCCGACTCGTACTTTCGACAGGCCCGGCACGCACACACACGTGGTCGAGGCATGTCACCTGTATATCGATCACGTGATAGAGCGCTTTCGATATTTCCAGAATCTAGAGCTTACATTACATATTTATATTTACATACATTCCCGACAAATAAGTCATGCTTCTCTGTTCGACCTTTGCGAGCAGTTATTTCAAACGCTTGTCGGTTCTGTACCACATTTAGTGCTAGACGACCTGCCACACAAGACGGATATAATGGATCCAAGGGACGTGTGGAATTACTTCATAGATATAAAAAATGGGCATGCAAAGTGCAATGTAGATAACTGTAAGGATCCGGATATTTACGAAAAAAACTTGAATAAGATATACAACAGAATGAACAACCACTTAAGAAAAGATCATAAGATATCTGGTGTAATTGGCTTCCTACCGTACAAAATACGGAATTGTTATACGATCATATCAGATGGTATCAGATGGAATGCAAAATGCAAACTATGCACTTCTGACCCTTACATAAAAATAAATTATACACATAACACTGGGCACATGACAAAACATGTAGAGCAACAACATAAAGATTGGTGGCTACGCAAGTAAGTACATATTCAAAAACTTATTAAAATATTAAAAGCTCTAAAATAAATGAAGTAATAAAACAGTCAATATCTAAAGACAATTGAACTTTCAGTGGAGAATTCATAGAATAGCTATTTGCAATTTCGATTGTAAATGTACTTATTTAATCATAATTAACAATATTTTTTAAATTATTTTACATATAATTTGAAAAGAATTCGAATCGCTGCATATTAGCGTTTCTTTGTGCATTATATACATACACAATTTAGAGATGTAGATTAGATATTTATTTATTTGAAATTAGTATGTCGGAGCAATTTGGATCAGGAATATAAAATGTACGATTTATAATTCTTGCATGTATTCACAATTAAATAGCCATTTTTAATAAAATCTACATACATCACAATTACTTATTATATAGATGGTTAATAAACAATAAAAATTACCGTTAGGCAACAATAAACGATTCTATATAATATTTAAATATGCGCTGTTAATCTTCGCATATGTATAGTGATATTATAAGAATTTTATTTGCCTTATTTACCCTTGAAATGATTGTTGTAAATATGCTATTAACCAAATTTATTTTCACTTATTTATAATCTTTCGTAAATATATTCTGTTGCTATCAACCGTCTTGTTATGTATTCAACTTAGACACGTATGCGCATCGAGGCAGTCTCTTTTATTCTTTCTCTCTATCTCTCTCTTTATATATATATATATATATATATATATATATATATATATATATATATATATAAATTAGATATATATATATATACATATATATATATATATATATATATATATATATATATATATATATATATATATATATATATATATATGTATGTATGTATATGTATATGTATATGTATATGTATATGTATAAGAAAATCACCATTGTAGTTTTAATATTTATATGTTTGATATTATAAACAAAATTCGAGATATAAGAAATTATCTTCCTATCGCTTTTTTTCTCTTTTCCCTTCTTCTCACTCATACAAATCTTCACATCATTACGGATCACCGTCTATCAGGCACATAATAGCATAAAGTAATGCGTAAAACTAGAATGTTTCAATAATCATTTCTTCTTCTTTTCTTAATCACACATTTCGTTGCAGCATTTCAACTTCAACGGCAGGTCCCTCTGCAGAAAGTCCGCAACTTCCTTCTGATTCTTCGTCTCTTCAATCACAAACGGGACATGAAACAAGCCCACCTAATATGTAAGTAATTATTTGTCTCGCGTATATTACACAATGTAGGGGAACTCGGGGCATAACGGGAACGCTAAGGTTTAATCAAGTTTACAATATATTAAAAAAAAAAAAAATAAACTTTGTTTTGTACTAAAATATTCTTTGAAATGTTTCCTACAAGAAAAATGCAAGTTTTACTACAAAATAGCATAAAGTAATGCGTAAAACTAGAACGTTTTAAATAATCATTCCTTCTTCTTTTCTTAATCACACATTTCGTTGCAGACCTAGCACTTTAACTTCAACGGCAGGTCCCTCTGCAGAAAGTCGACAACTTCCTTCTCATTCATCGTCACTTCAATTACAAACGGGACATGAAACAAGGCCACCTATGTAAGTAATTATTTGTCTTGCGTATATCAAACAATGTAGGGGAACTCGGGGCATAACGAGAAAGCTAAGATTTAATCAAGTTTACAACATATTAACAAAAAATAAATAAATTTTGTTTTGTACTAAAATATTCTTTGAAATGTTTCCTATAAGAAAAATGCAAGTTTTACTACAAAATAGCATAAAGTAATGCGTAAAACTAGAACGTTTTAAATAATCATTCCTTCTTCTTTTCTTAATCACACATTTCGTTGCAGACCTAGCACTTCAACTTCAACGGCAGGTCCCTCTGCAGAAAGTCGACAACTTCCTTCTCATTCATCGTCACTTCAATTACAAACGGGACGTGAAACAAGGCCACCTATGTAAGTAATTATTTGTCTTGCGTATATCAAACAATGTAGGGGAACTCGGGGCATAACGAGAAAGCTAAGATTTAATCAAGTTTACAACATATTAACAAAAAATAAATAAACTTTGTTTTGTACTAAAATATTCTTTGAAATGTTTCCTATAAGAAAAATGCAAGTTTTACTACAAAATAGCACAAAGTAATGCGTAAAACTAGAACGTTTCAAATAATCATTCCTTCTTCTTTTCTTAATCACACATTTCGTTGCAGACCTAGCACTTCAACTTCAACGGCAGGTCCCTCTGCAGAAAGTCGACAACTTTCTTCCGATTCTCTTCAATTACAAACGGGACATGAAACAAGGCCTAATATGTAAGTAATTATTTGTCTTGCGTATATCACACAATGTAGGGGAACTCGGGGCATAACGGGAACGCTAAAATTTAATCAAGTTTACAACATATTAACAAAAAATAAATAAACTTTGTTTTGTACTAAAATTTCTAAAATTTCTAAATAAATTTCTAAAATTTCTAAATATTCTTTGAAATTTTTCCTATAAGAAAAATGCAAGTTTTACTACAAAATAGCATAAAGTAAAACTAGAACGTTTTAAATAATCATTTCTTCTTCCTTTTTTAATCACACATTTCGTTGCAGACCTAGCACTTCAGCGGTTTCTAATATGGGTCTCTCTACAGAGGATGAAAATCAAAAGCGGCCCGATCCACGTGAACAACTATTAAAAAACTTAAATACAATTAACAAGTAATTATTGTACTTATTTTGCTTACATCATTCAATGTAATGGCATTTTACTAAAAAATTTACAACTGTTATTTCAAAAAAATTGCTTTTTCTATATTTAATCATATTTCATTTTAATGCAGAGCTATAGAAAGCAGTTTCGAGAGTTTAGAACATAACCCGTCCGTTGAACAAACGACAAAATACCCAAGCCCAGTTGATACGTAATTACTTGTTTTTTTTACTTATAATGACTTATAACGTAAAATATAATAACATCTTACTATTTAAATATTTTGACTTTTCTGCATAATAATAATTTATAATGTTAATATCTTAATAAATAATTCTATTTTTAATGACATCACATTTCATTGCAGACCTAGCACTTCAGCGTCTACGGTTTATAATATAGGTCCCTCTGCGAAACATAGAAATCAAAAATGGCTTGCTGCACGTGAACGACTATTAACGAATTTCAAAACAATGAAAAAGTAATTACTCGTTTTGCTTATATCATTCAATGTAATGGCATTTTACTAAAAAATTTACAACTGTTATTTCAAAAAAATTGCTTTTTCTACATTTAATCATATTACATTTTAATGCAGAGTTGTAGAAAGCTCTTTCGAGGATTTAGAGGAATATAGCCCGCCCGTTCCATCATCAGAACAAACGACAAAGGAGTCAAAGGACTCAGACGCAGTAGAGGAATATAGCCCGCCCGTTCCATCATCAGAACAAACGACAAAGGAGTCAAAGGACTCAGACGCAGTAGAGGAATATAGCTCGCCCGTTCCATCGTCAGAACAAACGACAAAGGAGTCAAAGGACTCAGACGCAGTTGATACGTAATTACTTGTTTTTTACTTATAATGACTTATAACGTAAAATATAATAACATCTTAATTTTCTTCCTTTTTTAATCACACATTTCGTTGCAGACCTAGCACTTCAGCGGTTTCTAATATTGGTCCCTCTACAGAGGATGGAAATCAAAAGCGGCCCGATCCACTTGGACAACTATTAAAAAGCTTAGATACAATTGAAAAGTAATTATTGTACTTATTTTGCTTACATCATTCATCTATTTAATCATTCATCTATTTAAATATTATGACTTTTGCACAAGAATAATTTACAATGTTAATATCTTAAATCTTAAATAATTCCATTTTTAATGACATCACATTTCAATGCAGACCAAGTCCTACAATGGGATGTAGTATCGTATCCCCTCCAGAATATCAAGTTCAAGACTGGGACGAGAGAGCAATCAACTTGAACAAAATTGATGCGTAATTACTTGTTTTGCTAATATCATTCAATGAAATGGCATTTTACTAAAAAAATTTACAACTGTATTATTTAAAAAAATTGCTTTTTCCACATTTAATCATATTATATTTTAATGCAGAGCTTTATCGGAAGTTAAGGAAGACACTAAAATACATAGCCCGTCCGTTCCATCACCTGTATTAGTTCCTTCAACTTCAAGGGGAGATGATATAGATCTCTCTGAACGTAGAAGTGGAGAACAACCTCACTCGCAAGTTCCATCATCTGAACAAACGAGGAAAAGGAAGGGAGCAGATGAGTAATTATTCGTTTTGCTTTTAATATTATTTTATACCATGCCACGTTTCCCTTTCAACGATAACAATAAATATGAGAAATTATCTTAATGTATAAGAACATTAATCTATAATGCTATAATACGAATAGAGAATTAGGGGAACTGTGCCTAATATCGCGCACTCCATTTTAAAAACCAAAATTTTGACTGAAAACTTCCATAAGATCATAACTAAACCGCATCATTTCATTTTAAGATTGTCATAATATGATCTCCATGGCATGAATGTGTTCAAAGTTTATTTTAATTATCTTTTTTGAAGGAAAACAAAAAAGTAGCATTTTTCGACGTCGAAGAAAAGTGTTCCTAATATCGCATCCTTATATTTTTGTTAAAAATACATATATGACACAATATATGCTGGAAATAGAAACAACTCAAAATAGGGCACATAAGGTTGGTAAAGGTATCCTCTTTTAAGAATTAAAAAAGCCCATGGAGTTTCACAGACTGTATAGGGTGGAGTGATGTGGTCAGCAATATCAGCATCCACCCTGGCTGATTTACTCTCGGAAAAAGATCTCGTTACTCATTGGACAGGAGGCTGAAGGAGATTCAGAGGTATTCTAGAGGCAGATTAATTAGGAAAAATGGACGGTATAATGAACATTCCTAGAGAGCGGAATTAGGAATACCGCAAGGAAAAACCGTAATCGATTAAAGCATCACAATAATGGTTAGCAACGAATATCTCTAATTTAGGAATAAAATTAGACACAATATCACATGAGAGAAATTTGCTCTTAGTACATATCCTTTTTCTGTATCTGTATTAATAACGTAAGATAACTCTTGCGAAACTTCGGAACCTCGTTAAAACTATAAGCTGCCATGCTTTTTACATCACAGTCACTGAAATAAAACAAAAGATTGTCTAAAACAACGTTGTTCAACAGCTTTCACTGCTCACTCACAGAATGCAACACAAAACAGTCTCAATATTGTGCGGAATTAGGAACAAGGGCGATATTAGGCACAGTTCCCCTATGCATTCATGAAATTTAACATCTATTTTAATCTGTTGTGAGAATAATAATAATTTGTCTTTACATTTTTGTGGTATGCATAACCGTAACATTTAAACACTGACCATTTTGTTTTTGTTTAATTATTCTATGTACATATAAATGCGGAATAATGACAATTTTGTATGATGTATTTCAATTGACAGCAATGTTGCGGATAGAGACACTGATGACACACGCAAACGTCGAAAGAGTTCCGACAGAAACAATGCTGACTAATAATTAATCACTTTGCATATGTAACACAACACAGAAAGAAGAGTATATTACAAATTCAGTATGTATGTATTGACTTTTTACGCAAAATTTTCTGTTTGTTTTGTGTAAAATTTATATAACATTAGTTTATATTATTCATTATTTTAGTAAAAAGTACTTTCCGCTTCTTCTTTTCATATTTTAAACGTTCATTAAGCAAATTTTTATAATTCTATGTATTGAACAGAGGAAAGAAATAATAATGTTTGATTATCTATTTTTTTGTCACATTATAATTTCTTACATCTTAGAACAATTTATATTTATATTATGTTAATTTATCTTTTGAAAGTATCATTTCTTATGACAATGAATTTTTCAAAGATTCTAATTAATTTCATAGATTATTATCGTATTTATATATACCAAGCATAACTAAACTATAGATATAAATTTAAATGTTAATGAATCGTTTTCATTATTTAAATTTGTTCAATGTTTATTTTACTTCGTATATAAAAAATATCAAATAATAATTGTAAAAAATTAAATTAAATGTAACAATTTCAAATATATATTATAATAACAATTAACACTAACATTAATTATAAAAATTTGCTTTTTAATTAAAAAAGCAGAATTATACTTTGTGTAAAGGGATAAGATGATCAAGTTGTGTAGGCGTTTTTTTAATATAGAAGTGTGATTTAACAAAGACATGCGTTACTTGTCGCATTCATATAAACTAAACGCAACCGTTGCATATGTTAACATTTTTTACGCAAGAAAAGATCTTTTCGACGAACACATTGACGAGACACAAGTTTACATTAATATTCAGCTTCTTATCTGTTAAAAATGTAATAATATTAACCTATAATGTTTTATCTATCAAAATATTCTTTTATTTATATGTCGTTTTTGTATAATTTCACATATATTAGCTTTACGTGTGCAACGGTACAGAGTAGAGCGAATGACTGAATTTGCTGTAATATAAAAAGTCGCTAAATATATTCTTCTTACTCTGATTGTGATAGATTATGGTTAGTACGTTAATAGTGTATAATTAATAATGTAATGGTATAATCATAATAAAGAGCAAATGTATTAAGAAAATGTATGAAAGAAATTTATATTTATATTTCGCTTATTATTATGTATTTTTATTGTCCCCAAATAGCAACTCACGTAAAAAATAAATTTTACAAAGATGATATATCCTAATGAATAAAAGCAAACTCTGCGCCAACTCGTGACGGACACTATCCGTCGTACAATAGACACGCGCGGCCCGTTTTTCCGTACAGCAGTAAAACATAGTAGCTGGCCGTCGCGAAAAAGTTATTAGTATGTTATGAGCTTTATGGTCTTTATAGAATTGCAAGGAGCTATCATGTTACCCGCCATATTTAGTGAACAGTGAACGATAACGATAAGTTCGATAATTTTATCAAGTCAAGATCTGAATCGAATGGTACACCGACTAGTAATAAGTAATAAGAGAAATAAGTAATAAGTAATTACTTCTATACAAGGAAAAAGAAATGATTATATCAACTAGCATCAGTGTAATCGAGATAAAATCTATATTGATGCAACATTCAATATTAGACGAACAAAGAACATCAGATAGCTTGTTTTAATATAAGTTAAATATTTGGCCCAAGTAATATCCAATTGAATTAACAATTTATGTTTGTGGACAGCACGTGACGTCGACGTTTAATTAAAAAAACCTTCTTTTTTTAAACATTTTTTTTTCATGTATAATTGAACGTTAAATATACAATCTAGCCATTACATTTTAAGTATTTTCTGATGAGCAAGCTTTATTGCTCATTTTTTGCTTTGTTTAATCCTAATATAACTCACTTATTTTAGATATATTAATTATTACATTATGTAATTAGTTCGAGTAATTAAATAATCGTATAATTAGTTATTGAAGCAGTTATTATCCCGCACGATTAACTTTTTATGGAAATGATATGGACAGATATTGTTTCACGATGATTACTGATAACTATTCTTTTAATAATGCTTTAATCTGAATACATTTCACGCGTTTCAAGAATCTTATCGACAAGAATGTAACTTGCTTGCAATTTTAATATACATTAAATTATGTGTTAAATCTAATATCTCGTTAAGAAATAAAATTTACTTTATTTAGTTGAAAAAATATATTTTGTAAATTTATTTATATTTGTTATCTTACGTCAATTACTCTTACTATTAATTTTTTTTAGATATATTTGTATTATATACTATATAAAGATATGGCAAAACTGCTCGAAATAATCTTGTTTCTGATTTTGCCCCATCTTTTCTAAACACGATTGAAAGCAGCTTTTGTATATACTGGTATGCAATGGGGTGTGCAATCGATATTTTCGGGACGTCACATGCATTTTATTTTATGTTTTTTGCAGCATAAAAACAAAAAATGCTCTACGCATCCGGGTCGACATTAAAACAGCCCCATATAAAAGAGACATGTTCGAGAAAACAGAGACAGAGATATGTGAATAATATTCCAATTAAACCCTTGTATGCTTTAATCCTGACACCAACTTGTGAATTGGCAGTTCAAATAAAGAATCATCTTACTCAGGCAGCAAAATATACAGATATTAAGGTGTGATTATCTTTTTCAAAGTCCAGACTTGTATAGTTTATGTATTAATATATGAATTTATTTATATGTTTATAATTTTAATTGTTGTATTATTATTACATAGATAGCTGTTGTCTTTGGAGGCGTAGCAGCAGTGAAGCAAGAAAGGATATTAAACAAGGGTCCCGAAATTGTCATTGCTACACCTGGAAGACTGTGAGAATTGATTCAAGAAGGCAACTCTCATCTCAATCAAATTGATTCGGTCAGGTAATTTAACGATTTAGTAAGAAGTGATTCCATTATCTATTTCAAGACATTACTATAGGAAATATGTTATGTTATTTAGATACTTAGCTATTGATGAGACAGATAGAATGATAGAAAAGGGTCATTTTCAAGAATTGCACGATATACTGGAAAAGATAAATGCAAATCCAGCGAAGCTAAAAAAACGGCAGATATTTGTTTTTTCGGCTACATTGACTATGGTGCATGATCTCCCGGATTATCTGGATAAAAAAAAGAAACCATACGTTAGGAGTAAAATATGTAAACTCACTCCCGGCCAGAAATTGCAAAAAGTTATACAGTTGTTAAAAATAAAGAATCCTAAAGTCGTTGATCTTACCAAAAAGTCAGGTATACATTTTAATTATCTATTATTAATAGAAATTTTATGTGTATTAGCTATTTAATCGAATCTATATTATTAGGTACTGCCGATAATTTAACAGAATGTCGAATAACGTGCACAATTGAACATAAGGATGATTACCTTTATTACTTTTTAAAACGACACAACGGAAGAACACTAGTATTTTGTAACAGCATTGGCTGTGTGAAAAGATTGGCCCCTCTTTTCAGTATACTTGAATGCAAGCCTTTACCTCTGCATGCCAATATGCAGCAACGGCAACGCTTAAAAAATCTTGAAAGGTAGGAAATATATAGTACTATTTTATTTCGAATAACACTTGAAAATACCTGAACTTTTCTCTGTAACGTGCACGTTACAATAAAAGTGGTATTTCAAGGAGATCATTCTGTGCACTTAATATTTCTTGTGACATTTATATGTACTAATAAGAAGCATTATAGATTTCAAGCTGACGAGAACGGACTGTTAATAGCTACTGATGTAGCCGCGCGAGGTTTAGATATACCTAATATAGAGCATGTGATACACTATCAAGTTCCTAGGACAGCTGGGGTAAATTTAAGATATTATTGCAGATATTAACTAAACACATTAAAAGTTATCATATGATTGATTTAATAATTATTTTACAGAATTATGTACATAGGAGTGGTAGAACGGCTAGAGCAGAAAAGGAAGGTATAATGACGGTTCTAATGATGGAACCTTCTGAAAAACAAAATTACACCAAATTATGTAAAACTCTGGGCCGCAGTAAGTTAATGTTAAAATGTTGATTTAATAATTCAATAATTAATTATAAAATATATAACGTGGATCTGTTTTTATAGCACATGATTTGCCTTTTTTCCGGTGATAGACAGGCTATTAATCACTTTAAAAGAAAGAGTGGATGTCGCTCGCGATATCGATAAGCTAGAACTGAAATTTCGTCGTCATAATAATCAGAAGGGTTGGCAGCTGTGAAAAGCGGTGGAGGACATGGACATGGTTTTGGATGAGGAGAACGATGAGTAAGAAAAATGAACCGATTTGTTTTTTTCTTGATTTTTTGCAGCAATTATCTACTTTTATTTTATTTTAGCGATTCATCGACAGAATCGGAAGAAGCAGCAGCAGCGTTGAAGCGACAATTAAAGGCAAAGAAAAGTCAACTACGATTTTTATTATCAAAGCCAATGTTCCCGAAAGGATTCTTGGGAAAGTATCTTGATGATAATTTGAACGTAGATATAGTTCAGGATGCACAGAAAGCTGTCAAAGTGATGAAAAAAATAATAGAAGATAATGCTGATAAAAGTAAAAATAATAACGCCGCATTTCAGAAAAGACAACAAAAATTAAAACCAAATAAGTAACATTTGCTTCGCCAGAGAATAATTAACACAATTAAGAATTTTTAATTGTCTATATACTGGCAATGATTATAATCGTGGCAACGATTATAATTGTCGTGACGAATCGTCACCGCGTTTCGACCAAGGATTCCTGGTAATTTTTAAATTGATGTAATTTTAGATGCTTACAATATAAACGTCTTAATTAAATAATAAAATTTATTGCGAAAAATATTACCTCAACCAGGGTTCGAACCTGGAACCTCCCTCATTCCGTGCGGGCGTCATACCGCGGGCAGATTTCGCTCACTCATAAAGCTTCTTCTATGAGGGGAAGCTCTTGTATTTTATTTGATGCATAATAATTAGTATTTATTAATGTGGCTTCCTCACATAGGAAGAATAGAACTCCGGTTAATACTTTCCGAGATATTGCCGATCAAAGTTACAATATCGAACGAAAATAGAAATTTTTATCACACAGCTGTCATAATTCGAATTTATCGATAAAAAAATGTTTGAACCCAGAAATAGCTTTCCTATTTTATCTAATTAAGCCTTGAATTTTTGGAGATTTTTATTCAATGCTAAAGTATTGATATTGAATTTTACAACTAACTAGAGCAACTGGCGAATTCGGGCGACTTCGGGCGCCACTCATGCCTAAGCTATTAATTTCATAAGAGAAATGACCTCCTCTTGGATCTTTTTAGAGGAAATTTAATTCTCTACAAAATTGTCTTTGTACAATTTTGCTATTTCGAACGGTTTTCGCAGCGTTTCGAGTAAAAGGTCGAAAGAAGCCAATTTTTTTTTTTTTTACAAAGCACAAAATTGATATGTTTGTATCTGTAGTGTCATTTACTATATCGAATGGCACATAAATTAAACTTCCGAATTCAAATTCGATTAAAACCGTAAATTAACTGGCCTATGAGGCTATATGCTGCGGATGATATTGCTGGTCCCTCGTTTGTCGAAAA
Organism: Temnothorax unifasciatus; assembly: GCA_030770225.1. Lineage (NCBI taxonomy): Eukaryota > Metazoa > Arthropoda > Insecta > Hymenoptera > Formicidae > Temnothorax > Temnothorax unifasciatus. The sequence goes on along the minus strand of JASTWK010001848.1, from coordinate 5,034 downwards.
ATGTCGAAAATGTTGAACGTTTGATTATAAAAATCTTGCATTTTACATTACGCTTATAACAGATAAGCGTGCAAAATCTTGTCAGTATTTGACATATCACACTTGTGAAAGATAAGCTTGTAAAAAATCTGCAAAAGAAATGTAAACGTGCAAAGAAACTTGTCTGCAATAATACATACAATACATCAGACACAGAAGATAATGTAAATGTATTGTAAATAATTGATTTCTTCATTATTACAATAATTTGAATATTGAAAGTATTTTGTACTGTAATATGCTTTCTAATTACTTATAAGTTATATGTAATTACCAACAATATATTATATTAATAACAAATAATAAATTAAGGGAGTATTTTGATTTGAAAGGTCGTGAAAATAGGTATTTTTCATGAATTCTTTGTAGGAAAACGGAGAAAGCGAATAACGTTAAACTTTTCATGTTCTTTTAACTTTATTTTGAAATACATTTTTATTTTTTAAGTAACAAAAAGGCTCTATTTTTTGTGTTATATCCTGGTCACTAGAATAAAATATAAAAGAAAGACGATGTAAATGATTCTAACTGTTCTAAGTATCAGAAACGAAAAAACCAAAAATTTTCTTATTCAGAATAAGTGTGAATATCGTATGAACTAGAATAAACATTATACTTTTATTAGTTTTTTTTTTTTAATAAAATATTTTAAAATTTGAAAAAAGTTGTAATATTTTTAATAAAATGGCCGCTAGAATGGAAATATTAGTTTAGTTCTAGTTTAGACGATAGCCACACTTTTTCTGAATAAAAAAATTTTTAGTTTTTGCGTTTCAGATACCTAGGACAGCTAGAATCATTTACACTGTCTGTCACTTACACCTTCTAATGACAGGATATAACATGGAAAAAAGAGCATTTTTATTACATGAAACTAAAAATATATTTCAAAATAAGGCTAAATAAACATGTATTAGCGTTATTCGCTCTTTTCGTTTCCTTGCAAAAAATATCTTTTTTTATGACTTTTCAAACCAAAATATCTCCTTAACAATTTTTTACATTTTTTTCCTGACGGAAGAGATTATCTTCTTTACTTCTCAATATAAATAAATTTAGGTATGTTGTCATGATTTTATTCGATTATTTCGGCGTTTTTATATTTGTGATTCAATTAAATTGTTTATTTTATTTATATTATTAATAAGAGATTGTTTAATATTTTACTATGTTAACTTAAACACGTTATCGTGTTCTTTGATATTTACAATATTGAATTTTCTTCTTTCATAACAATCCATTCCGAAGAAGACTATATAAGTACAGTTGAAACGTTAACAGTGTGTATTCTTTGTTTAATAAATTGTTTCTATTTTAATCCAATATCTTTCTTTCGGCGCTCGTGATTTGGCCGTTTAAACTGCATAGCTAAAATTATAAACTTAATATAAGAGTAAAAAAAACACTAAAATTTTTACTCGATAGTTAATATTATTATTTATTTATTATTTATTATTTAATTATTATTATGCACTTAAATATTAAATTTAAATATTATGCTACACTATGCTAAAGTTAATGTTTTTAATATAGGACATTTTTCAGATAAAAAAGCGTATGGGCAAAAACAGGGATTGCTATTTTTATCATTACAAGTTTTAATTTTTATGTTTATTAATATTTATTTAATTATATTTGCAAATTTTATATTTATAAATTTCACATATAATATAATTAAATAAATATTTATAAACATAAAAATTAAAATTATATCGTAAGTGTAAATATAACCCTGGCGAAAATGAGAAATTTCATAAACGTTTGTTTGACGTTTCATAAACGTTTACGTGAGCGTTTGCGGAAGTTCATTGAGAGTTTAGAAACGGTCAGTAGAGAGTTCGTAGGCAGCACATCCCCTCCATATAAGTATTATGCATTACCATGCATTATCGACGCTTTGGATATAGCACGGAACAGAACCAATAGAGCGTGCACATAACGGGTTACTCATCAGAAATTTTCGTGGACATAGCTACGTAGTTCAATGTGCACGTTTTGTGCACATAGAGGCGCTCATGGACGGAGACCACCTAAAACGCGGGCGTGACTGCATGACCACTCTCCACCACTCTCATCCTTCTCTCTGACGAGACGCTCCCTTCGCCGCTTCAACACGTGGAAGCAAGGAAATAAACTCTCTTACAAGTAAGTATAGATATACTTTGCAGTATAATTATAATAAATATGTAATATTATAATATAGCATTTTGACACATATGCTAACAAAACACAAGATTATTACATTTTATTATACTATTACTTTATATTTTCCATCTTTTTTAAGAGAGAAAATATGACATCTGATTATCATTTCTCACATTGCGAGAATGATGTCAGATATCCTTATACTGACAGAGTAGCGGTAGAAGAGGATTATGTTGATTTCATCCATCAATTTGTGAAGGATAGCAATATATCTACAAGGACTGTAAGAATACTACTAGCATAAGTAATATTCGTAATAATATAATTGGAATACCTAGCAATTTTCCAAGCCATGAAGATTTTCTTTTGGTATGCGTATTTTCTGTTCTGTAGAAAGTATATAATCGCAAAATCTAATTTATGCTACAACATTTGGTAATATTCAATACTTTCTTTTACTCTTTAATACTAGGAGACGTATGATTTCAATATTTCAATATCTCCATGGCAGAAACAAGTGCCATATACTTTTGTACCATCGTTTGAAAAAGATTATTATTTTCATCATATTGGTATGTAACATTTGAATTGATAAATAAGATATTGTTAAGGAAAATGTTTGTGTTCAGAAAAGGTTGTAATTTTTATTTTGAAGATCTCGCGTTTCATGAAGCTGTATATCCAATCAGAATCTCTATATATGAAGTATATAATTTTGGGAACGTAACTGAAGTTTGGGCTCAAGATTCTGAAGATGAGGGTCGGTGGATTTTATTATGGGATGGACCGCCTCAATTCTACGAACTTTGTTCAATTCAATCAATCAAACGTAGACGTTCGGAATCACGGATATTTTCTCCGGCTTTACGGTCTTGTAACTTTAAAACCAAAATGCTCAGACTACAATTTATATCCAACTCTTGCACACAGCTAGATGCTGTGATGCTGATCGGTACATCAAAATTGATTTTTCCTAAAAATCCTGAAGATAAGAGTATAACTAATCTCTTACACCGCATTCGGGCACAACGACATTCATGTTCAGAGAGATTTTGTCCTTTTCGTTGTTCTGAAGAATTCTCAAGAATTGAAGAAAAACCATATTCTATAAAGTATTATCTTTGGGATTCCTGTAATTTGTTTGACCCTTATAATACAACACGTGATTATGAAAATGCATACTTGGATATACTTGATCTTCAAAAGGAATTTCCTAAATATTGCGTTATTTATAAAAGGTAATTGTCGACGTTAAGTAATCTTATATATTATTTTCTTAACACTGCGCGGACACTGTGGGACTTTTAAGGCACAGTCGATTTTTTATTTATGATTTCCACGAGAATGGCTTCAGCGCTTACGTTGGCTCTCCTCCATAAAGAAACTTGGTGATAGTGGACATGTAGCTGCCAAGCGGCATTAAGGTTCGACAGTTCGTTGCGCGATACCGAGCAATCGAAGTGTAGTGTGTGCCTTCAAAGACCCAGGGTGTCCACCTCGGATGTTAAACGGCAGAAAGAACAGCATGTTACGCTCGGCATGTCGGCTACACGGATGGAGGAGCTTGTCCGTGGCTGTGCCTTGCACAGCCATGCCCTCCACATGCTGTAGCATGCTATTCCGTCTGCCGTCTAGCATCACTGGCTCTACCTCGTTAATTTTGTCCACGGATAAGTAATTTTGCATTTTACGTGTTTTTTTTTTCAATATTGATCCTACTTATAAATAATAAATAAGAAGTAACCTTTTAAAAAAAATAGCATTGCTTTTAAAACTCGGATTTTACAGTTTTCTCCTGATGTTTCGGCACTTAGAAAAGAAATTGCAACAGTTCCGGCTTATGTAGAAATCACTTTTTGAAATGTTAAAGATGATACAATGAATTTTTATAGATTTTTTTGTTACAGAAACGCTTTTAAAAACACGCTGTCCGCGTAGTGTTAATAATAAAAATAAATTTGTGTTCCATTGTTATTTGCAGCGACATAGCAACGAGTTTTCACAAGAGTAAGCTCGCGCACAAGCAAGTATTTCGGGAGGAAGATGTGCCATCTTCTAAGCAGGGATATGTGAATCACCCTTTATTAAGAAATCATTGGAATTATGTAAAATTTATAGAAGATATAAAACTCTCTTCGGGAGAATCCAAGGAGCAACTTGACAGTTTTTCTGCGCTTTCTGTAAAATATTCGATGTTTATTTTTCGTAATAATTTATTATAATATATTCTCATGTATTAAAATTTTATATTTTGTTTTTGCAGGATGAAATAATACTAATGATATTAAAATACTTGGATATGAGGTCGTTTTGCCGTATGAGCAAAGTAAATAAACGCCTTAATAATTTAACACAGGATCCTTTTCTCTTCAAATGTTTGAACTTACGAAATTTAAAAAAAGAATACTCTAAGGATTCATTCTTCTGTTATGATAAAATTCTGTTTTATTTTGCATCCAAATGTAAATATTTACAACAGTTGGATCTTACAAAAAGCTGCATTTCTGCTCCGGATTTTGTAAACTTTCTTCAGAGTTGCGGCGATTGTTTAACGCACTTACGATTAAGTAACTGCAAATTTGTTGAAAAATTATCTCTATTAAAAATTTCAGAGATATGCAAAAATTTGAAAGGTACATAAATACATATGATTGTTAAGATTACAGATAAACTGTATATGACCGATATATACATGTTTGTTTTTTTTTTTAGTATTGGATCTCAGTCATTGTATTCTGAAGGAAATGGACCAAGAAGTTTCGAGTCTCGAAAATCTAGAATTTCTAGAGAAATTAGACCTTGAAGGCTCCCTTATAAAAACTGAATTTCTTTGCAAAATACTGCAAAAAA
>JASTWK010001847.1:0-23498 GCA_030770225.1 Temnothorax unifasciatus | reverse complement strand
CCTGTATGGGCAGGGTTATTATGTCTAGCGGGCCTATCTTATGCTTCTGCGTTATCTGAGACACTCGATATGTCTCCGCGGCGCGTGCCTTACTTTTCCTCGGCTTCTCTTCCTCCTCGCTACTGCTACCGGAGGTTGCGTCCTCGCTAGATTCGCTTGCTTACGTTTTTCTTATTGTGCTTACCGGTGCTTTCTTAGCGATTTCCGGCTTTGATCGGCGCGGTCGCTCGGGTTTCGGTCTCCCGTTTAACGACCAGCACTCGTCTCTCTTGTGCCCTGCTTTCTTGCAATAGGTGCACTCGATTGTGTTTATGCCACCGGGCTTGTCCGCTCTCGGCAGCGCGATTTTGTTCGTTTGCCGGCTCGTGCGGCAATCTCGCCCGTAGTGGCCGGTCTTGCCACATTTGTGGCATTGCACGTTTGCGTTTCCCGCATTTCGCGCGTTTCCTTGATTGAATTTATTTCCGTACCGCGGGGAGGGGCCTCTGACTTTTTCCTCGGCGCTAGCGCCGGTTATTGCCTCCTGTAGGCTTTGGTATCTTTGTGCTCTGACCAGCATTTTGATATCGTCGTGCAGGCCGATCTGGAAGTTATGCAATGCTTGCATTTTCACACTGTCCAGTATCGCTTTCTGCTGCTCTTGCGAGTGCCCTTGGCCTTCTTCCATGGCCTCGTACAGCTCCCTCTCGAGTTTTTCGACTCGACGGCCGAATTCCTGCGCCTTTTCTCCCGGTTTCTGTTTCAGGGAGTTAAATTCCAGCTGCAGGTGGGTCATACCGCGCTTTCCTAGATATTCCGTTTCGAGCTCTTGTTTCAGCTGTTCGAAATTGCGGATATCGCGCGTGTCGAAATCTGTCATCGCTTTGCCCTTAAATTTCGTGCATAGGATTGCTTCCAGGAGAGTAGGGGAAAAGTGGGCTATCCGGGCCATGGTGCTCCGAGGGGGGAGCGGGGCGGGGGGGAATTCGAGGGCGAGGGGGTCCGCGGGAAGGGGAGGAAGGTATCCGCGTTCTAGGGCGAGGGGGTCCGCGGGGGGGGGGGGGGGGGGGGGGGGGGTCGGCGAGCGCGTCGGACATGTTGTTTATTAAATATTTATAAACATATCGTTGACAAAAGGGGTGCCGCCGAGGGGGAAGGGGGAGGGGGGTAGGTGTCCGCGTTCTAGAGCGAGGGGGAGGGGGAGGGGAGGAGGGGAGGGGGGAACGTTCGCGTTTTCAGCGCGGAAACTCGAGGGCGAGGGGGTCCGCGGGGAGGGAGGAAGGTATCCGCGTTCTAGGGCGAGGGGGTCCGGAGGGGGGGGGGGGTGTCGGCGAGCGCGTCGGGACATGTTGTTTATTAAATATTTATAAACATATCGTTGACAAAAGGTGGTGCCGCCGAGGGGGAGGGGGGGGAGGGGGGTAGGTGTCCGCGTTCTAGAGCGAGGGGGAGGGGGAAGAGGGGAGGGGGAACGTTCGCGTTTTCGGCGCGGGGTATTACAAAGGCTAACGGGCGCCGTTCGGGTGCTGGAATTTTATCGATGAATATAAACAAAACAACTTGTCTGTGCAATGATCTCACCCCTGTAGAATATGCGAGCCGCCATTCGGTTACGGCGTCTCACACTACAAAAGCGAGCGTCGATGGTCCGACGACGGTTTAAAGATAAAATGGCCGAGGTAAACAATTGATAAAATTTGTCTCCGATGACGATTCAACCGTTGCGGAGTCCTTTTCATGTTTTTTTTCTAGGAAGAGCCGCTGCCGATTACGATTTAACCGTCGCGGGCGGTATTCGGTTATGGATAATTGGGAGAATTGAAAGATAATAAACTTTTTTATCGTATAAGCATTAATTAATTAATTTATTTATTATATCTCGCATCGTATACAATATTGTCAAAAGCATAAGCTAATAATTCACAATCAATAATCGAATTTTTATCATAAACGCTGCGCAAGATTCTAGCTGCATCACATTTATCGGTTATACAATTTCTTCCCAAAATGGTTACAAATTGTTTAAATTTTTCACTTACGCCATGAACATTTTGGCATAGTTGAAAATACACATTCTCGACGCAATGTTCTAGTTCGAACAAGAAGAGTACGGTTGACGGTTTCATGTACAAGCTGGTGTCGCGTGATGTTAATTTTACAATATCTGCGTCACGTATTTTTACGAGTTTTATAATCAGATCTCGAATCGACATCGATGAAGGTGCGTTTGACTGCAGGAGTCGTTCGATATCCGCACGTCTTTCAATTAGCGCTGTCCACGTCGTGTGAGCCAACACCATCTGATTTCCTCGGTTATCACCGAGAAGTAGTTCCACAAAGGACACAGGTCCCACGCTGATTCCAATATCCAAATATTTATAAGCTGTTGATGTCAACGCGTATCGTCTGCTGAGTATACGAACAGCGCGACGCTCCAACGAAACGCTATAGAAAAAATAATAAAATTAGTAATAAAAAATAATACAATTCGCAAAAAAAATATAAAAAAATATATATAGCTCTATAAATTAAAAAAACTTACTTGTTCTCGTACGATGGAGTTTCATCATCGGGGATCGGTACGTAATAATTCATGCGTCTGCCACCGCTGCTGCTGCTTCCTTCAGCGGAATACATTTTCTCGGTTATGGAGAAGCGGACCGTTGATGCAAGCGACCGACGCAAAACTGATCGTCGTTATAAAATTAATCGAATATACGCGACAACTTCCAACACTATGATGGAGGAGGGGGAAATTAATGTTTCTGGAACGCGCAATCAGCGCTCTTAAATGTTTAGGAGAGGGGGCTAAGGTAGGATTTTTTTTATTAAGACGTATACGCCACCCCCCCCCCCCCCTTCCGCATGACATCAACCGCGAAACATGTTCAGACATGTTCAGACCTCTCTCGAGTTAGAATTCGTCACGTATACTTATTCTTTAATGTTGTATACTATCGACTAATGGGGGGGAAAGGAAATTTTATTAAGACGTATACCCCCCTTCCGCATGACATCAACCGCGAAACATGTTCAGACATGTTCAGACGTCTCTCGAGTTAGAATTCGTCACGTATACTTATTCTTTAATGTTGTATACTATCAACTAATGGTGGAAGGAAATAAAACATAGTACAATTTATACATACGTAAAATTTATTTTTTTAAAAAGATGACAATTCTCTCTGACGTTTCGACCACCAGTTAAATATTTTTAATACATTTTGCAATGCGCAATTCTTAACGTGTTTTCCGCATCGCATAGTATTGGTAGCATCTAGAATATTCAAAGATTCGATATCTTCGTAATCCGCATCCAGACGTGCTTTTTGCCTACGGAGGTGACGAAGGTTTGAGTGCCACGATCCACCTTAGTTGATTGCATTCGTTCGACTAGGAGTTTAGCCCGTTTAATAATGAGGTCTTTGAGCATGCCTTCGCCGATTATTCTACAATCGGCGAAATACAACGGCGTTTTCCCGCCCGTGGCATCAGGAAGTTCCGAGACGCCGAGTTCCTTCAGCAACTCGTCAAAGGACAGCATTTTGCCAGTGGAAGTGGCATTACGGCTACCGAAAGGGCGACCAATGCCCTAGGATCGTCGGTTGTCTTCGACTCCCTTTTCCATTTCGACGATGTTTGCAAGGGATGATCCTTGCTGAGGATGCGGTTTCGTTAGAAGGGCCTTGACCTGCTCCTCGATCTCTAATTTTCGCTGGAGCAGCTCCTCCAGGCTCGACGTGATTTCGTCGTCTCCGCCGTCCATGATGTTCTGTCGATTACAGATGAGTCCTGTCGAATGGCCTGCAAAGTTTAAGAGTTGCGTAGACTCCGCCGAGGAATTTTCAAATCCGTTACATAGTATTTGCCGACGGTCTTATCAGCCTTGTCTGCCAGTTCGACGATCATTGGCCCGATCATTCGTTTTACAAATGCTGGGCCAAGATACCGGTGGCCCAGTTTAGCTGAGTACCCTCCGGCTTTATTGCTTAATTTTTTATTCGGATAATAAACTTCCGCGCCGATATTTAAGTCAAACCGTTTCGTTCGGTCACAATTAGCCTTGGCAAGACGTTTGTCGGAGTATGATTTCAACTGGTTTTCGACCTGATGTCGTAATTCGTCGAATTTACTCAATTTTTTAACCCAGTGTTTAACCAGGTCATCTGTTATCTCCTCATTACTGTCGACGAAACATCTCCGCACGTCGCGCGTTATCGCTGTCGCCGTCGTACGTGCAATCTGACGGTGATCTCCTCTCCTCGAAAATCGAGCAATCGTCCGTCTTGATCCGTGACGCGTATCGTTAGATCCGTAACGCTTCGCGCGATGATCGGCAGGTAAATGATCTGCGCCGGCGTTTCCGATATCTTATATCCCGGTGGTACGCTCGGTGAAAATTCGTGTATCGTGTGAACACGTTTGCCGTTGCTGTACGCACCCGCGGTCACGTTACACTCCACGCGGATAATGTTTACGTTGATAATATTAATCGACGCGTCCGATTCGTGCCACTGTCCCGGCTGCAATATACGCTTCGACGAGAATCCCAGCAGCGATCCAACGTTGTTCGGTTTGTTAAAGTTCACTCTAAAAGCGCACTTGATCTCGCTCTTCATCGTATTGTAATTTGCGCGGAGCACTATCGGGTAATCCGTGGCCTCATCTTCGTAGCCGTTCGCGCGAGCGGTTGCCTCTCGCGCGATATTCGCGACCGACGTACGATCGTCGTTGGAACGATTTACGCGTCGCGGACGTTTCCGTGAAATTTCGCGTTTCAAAAACTCATGTATGGCTCGTATCTCGTACGATCCCTCGGGAATCGTAATTTCCGTGTCATCCTCGTCGAAATAAAATTTATTGTTCGTAGAATTCACGTTCGGAATCGTGTGATAAGTCTCAAAACACGTTAGGCCGAGCTCGTAGTCACCGTCGCTCAGATCCACGGCGGGAAAGTAGTGCTCCGCGAGGATGCTGCTCTTCCCGGTCAGCGTGAACGTTATAGACATGTCGATGCAATCCGTTAACGAATACTGAGTCACCACAGCGCACCGTCAGGCTTTAAATTAGCGTCAATCGTCCGGAGAAATTGCAGGCACAATTGTCCACAGATGCTCTGATCGTATCGTTGATAAGACGTGCGATTGTACTCAATCTTCGTCACGCTCGACCCGAAATATCGCACCAATTCTTTCGGCGGTCGAAGATTGCCGAAACTGTCGAAATACATGACTCGATCTTCCCTCTTCGCGTACGCTACCCAATGAGTACCGGGACCCGCTGCATCGTCCAAATTCACGATACCGCTCTCGTTTCGACGTATACCGCCGATCGGTAACGAATCACGCATGAAGACACCTCTGAAGAACGGTACGCGCATACGCCTTGCCAGTCGATTCAATTGTACGTTAGTCGTAATACCCGCGGGCATATTTAACGTCTTTTTGACGTTTTTTTTTTATTTTTGACGCTACTCCTCGCCCGCGTTTGTGCGGACCGAGATACAGCCCTCGTCCATATTTGTACGGAGCGAGATAAAGTCCGCGACCTTCCACGGCGCGATTGTGACGTTGCATCTCTTCCAGCTGACGCCGCGCGGCTTTGTTATCGTTCACGGCCTTTACGACTCCCGCCGCTCCGCCGGCCAACGAGCCGAGAACTCCCAACAACGGTAGAATCGGCAATACGCCGCCTCGTTTCGCAGCCGGAAGTACCCGTTTTTTTTTCGCCAGCCTTTTTCTCGTTTTCATTTTTTTCGTTTTCAAACCCATTCCGAGCTTCGTCTTAGCTTTCATGGTCGCCCAGACGGCTGTAGCGGCAGCTCTTTCTCCGAGAGTCGAATCTCTCGCGGTAATGCGTTTTCGCGCTTCCGCAGCAAGTACCTCGTCCACCGCGTGTCTCTCGACGAGATCGCGGTTACGCGAATAGGCTATGTCGTGCTCGCGACACGCCGCGTCCAATGAATTAATACCTTGATCGCCTCTCGCCAATCGTTCTTGTAAACGAGTTCCCGGACCGCAAAATTGATAGCCGGGAATGTGTAATTCGAACGGAAGTGCGTTTATCGCGCGATTTAACAGGCCTCCACCAATTTTTTTCGCTGACATTCGCCGCAATCTTTTATCATTGGCGCGGGACCGTCGATGTGCGTTCGCTGCCACGGTTGATTGTAATGTTCGTAACAGCGACGATATGTCTGAACCTCCAAATCCGCCCTTATATGTTCCGGAAGCTTGTCCCACACGTAGTGTACGTGATCGCCGCACGTTTGCAGCAGAACGGCTTTCGGCACAAACTGCAGCTGTTCGGCGCTCAAGTCGCGAATATCGGAAGGTCTCGACAGTAGGACGAACATTTTTGCTACTGAGCGATTCGCGGTTCCGCTCGCCTATAAATAGGCGTTCGAGTCAGCCAGAGAGTCGGCAGTGTGGAAAAAAAATGAGATTCGTGCGACAACCGTTGGCGATTCGCGTGACGAATTGCGACGTTAGATTACGGTCGATGGGGGGCAACGCGGAGAAACGCAAGCACGGTACGATGTTACCGACTACTATACGCGCGATCATTTGCGGCCCCTCGAATTGCGGTAAAACCAACGTTTTGATAAGCTTGCTGGAAAGTCCGCACGGTGTACGTTTCGAAAACGTGTACGTATACTCAAAATCGCTGCAACAGCCGAAATATCGATATCTGGAGAATTTATTGACATCGATCGACGAAATCGGCTACTTTACGTTCTCCAATAACAGTGACGTCATTCCACCGAGCGACGCGCGTCCAAACTCGATCTTCGTCTTCGATGACGTGGCGTGCGATAAGCAAGACGCTGTGAGAGAGTATTTCTCAATGGGCAGGCACTCGAGCGTCGACTCATTCTATCTCTGTCAGACGTACGCGAGAATACCTAAACATCTGATACGCGATAACGCGAACCTGCTGATCCTGTTCAAACAGGATGGTACCAATTTGAAACACGTGTACAACGATCACGTGAATACCGACATGTCGTACGATGAATTTTGCTCGTTGTGCCACGATTGTTGGCAACAAAAGTACGGATTCGTAGTAATAGACAAGGACAGCGCGCTTTCGAACGGTCGATACAGAAAAGGATTTAACGTGTTCGCGATACCGCAAAAGCGATCAGTCGTTGCCGATACCTCGTCGGAGGTGAAACATTAGCGATCGACGCTCTGCTTTGTTTTCCCCACGATGGCCGCGATCGACGGGAGCGAGAATATTCGCGAACGCGAGAAGATCGTGAAAGAGATTGCGAAGACGAGTGATTCGATTCGCAAGAAACTTCGCGCTTTGAAGACCGGTAAGATCGAGAAGGACATTGAGTTGGACACGCACTTTAAACCTCTCATCGGGCCATTGCAAAAAATCGTCGACAAACCGAGCTTGATCGCGGTGAAGAAGGAGGAGCCGGAAAGCGTCGCTGACGCGGAGGGATGGAAAACGTTACCCGTTCAACAGCGCGGGGAGGAGGAGGAGGAGTTTGCTACTCCGGATGCTACACCGAAGAAAAAGAGGGAACGATTAAACTCCTGGTCAGATCTGCCATCGTCGACACCGCGTAAATCTAATCAATCGAAACGATCGAAAGTACTACCGATAACTTCTACACCGATAACTTCTACACCGATAACTTCTACACCGATAACCTCTACATCGACGCGAACCGTGCAACGTACAAGTCCCGAATTCCTCGAAGACGCGGATGTTTTCGAAACCACGGACGACTCGATCGAGACGGCCGTTCAAAAGCATTTGCAAACGTCGAAGGGTCGAGAATTTTTTGTAGAAACGATAGAAGATAAGTTGGGTCCACTGAGCCGATTGTACATCGCGAGCGTTTTGGGCGCCGATTCGACGATAGATACCGTGTACGGTGTTTATCTCGGCAAGAATGACTTGTTTCTCGGTAATAAACGTTTCGACGTGGACGACGCGGATAATATAATTATCGACGATGTAACATACGCCGGCACACCCGGTATTTACGAGTTGATCTTCAAGAAAGCACCCGATGATAAGCTCTACACGGAGGAGGATATGCAAAAGTACAAGGACATACTGGTGGCGACGAGTGCTCATAAATACAAGCACGATCCTCAAGGACGAGTAATGGGAAACAAGGGATTCAAGTATCAATCGATAATCTCACCGTTGATATCGACCGAACCCAAGAAGAAAAAATCCGGAAAGGGATTATTCGCGCCTCGCGCGATGACGCTAACCGACAATAAGATCGACTACGTGCACTGGGACGACCCCAACGAGCTGGTGGATCGTCTGCGATTGCTCGACGCTTCGCGTCAAGCTGGCAACAATGCTCACGACAACGAGATCATGTCGATTATCGAGGAACTTCGCGAAGCCGGGCTTATTATAAATTAAACGGTGCAACAGCGATCCGTTCAATCAGCGTCGAAATGCCGATCAACAAATTTGGATTGTTCGAGCACAGCGGAGACGCGACAAATTCCATTTCGCACCATCGGTGGAGCGGATTAATGAGAAATTTCGTGCGCAATAACGCTCTGTGTCGCACCGCCACTGACTTTGACGCAAGGTCGCGCAAGATTCGTCGCGTAGCGCAACCTGAGACTGACGGTGACGCGGTTAACAAACTATACGTGGATCAGTGCGTTAAAAGTTTGATAGATCAACGAAAAGAGTCAGACGAGAAACTTGCCTCGTTCGAGAAGGACGTGCGAGCGTTACAGACTGCGGTAAACGCGCTTCGGCGTACGAACATCGTTAGATTGGAAACGGCTAATGAACGATGAAGAAACGTTTCAGCAGAAACGACTATCGAAAGGCGACGAGTGAAGAGAAGCAACGGTTAATTGACGACGGCGACGAACAGCAACGAACGATTCGAGAACGGTTGTCGGACGGCTGTCTTACGGTTCGAGAACGGTTGTCGGACGGTTGTCGAACGGCTCAAAAACAGCTCAGTAACGATTACGAGCGGTTTAAAAACAGTTGCGAACTACGTGACAGGAAAGGTTACAAACGGCTAAAGAACGTCGACGACGACGATGAGTGGTGTTAAGCAGTTAACTGACGACGACGACGACGACGAACAGCAACGAACGATTCATGAACGGCTGTCGAACGGCTGTCAAACGGTTCATGAATGGCTCAGAAGCGGTTACGAACTGTTCAGAAGCGGTTATAAACTGTTCAGAAACTGCTACGAACGATGCAGAAACGGCGACAACGAAACATAACATCGCTAAAATCCGATGTACGTAAAAAAAATATCGAAAAGCGGCGGTTGGTGGACGAACTGCACGCACCGGCGAGAAGAAATTTTCCTCGCAGACACGTCATAGTGCGAGGGTACGATGACCTGTGGCAGGCTGATATCGTCGAGATGCGTCCGTACTCACGTTTCAACGGAGGCTATCACTACATACTTACAGTCATCGATGTGTTGAGCAAGTACGCGTGGGCCGTGCCGCTCAAGGGTAAAGGCGGCAGCGAGACAGCTGACGCTATCGCTGAGATCATTCGACGCAGCGGGAGGTGCCCTAGTAATCTACAAACCGACATGGGGAAGGAATTTTACAACACCGACGTGCAACGTCTCGTGAAAAAACACGGCATCAATCATTATTCCACGTATTCGGTGTTGAAGGCGTCGATCGTCGAGCGATTCAATCGTACGTTAAAGAACGACATGTGGAAGATGTTTACGCTCAATGGAAACTACAAGTGGGTCGACGCCTTGCCGCGACTCGTGTCGGATTACAACGCGCGAAAGCATCGAACCATCGGCATGCGGCCCGTCGACGTTACCCCCGCGAAAGCCGAAAGACTCTTGGCTACTGTATACAGCGCGATAAAGATCGCTGGTCCGGCAAAATTCAAAGCGGGTGACTCGGTGCGCGTTAGCAAATACAAAACAATTTTCGAAAAGGGTTACACGCCGAATTGGACCACCGAGGTGTTTAAGATCGTTAAAGTGCAGCGTACCAATCCCGTAACCTATTTACTCGAGGACTATCGCGGAAAATCCGTTGCTGGGGCGTTCTACGAGCACGAGTTGCATCGCGCGACTTATCCGGACGTGTATCTCGTGGAGAAAGTACTGCGCAGGAGGGGTGACGAAGTTTACGTTAAATGGTTGGGATTCGATGGATCGCACAATTCATGGATACACAAGGACAATGTTATTTAATTCGTGCAAACTGTATTTTTATTCATAACATAAAAATATGCGACATGTAATACATATAAAAAATGCTTGAAATATGAAATACATATAAAGTACGTAAAAATATGAAAATACACATGTATAATATCTTTATTAATATCCTTTCCAATACTGTAATATAATATACGCACAATACATTCATGCGTTATACGACTGACATACGTTACACTACTACTATGTTACGTTACATACATATACTACTGCATACGTTATACTATTACATACATCATACATGCATCATACATACATACATACGTTACAAAGGTATTTTAAAATGCCCCCATGGCAGCGTCTCGGTCGAATCGGGAATAATGAATCTTTTATCATCATACGGACTCAGAGCGATTTTTGTTTCGGATATTGTGTACACCTCGTGTAGTTTGGACCTTATGCAAGCCTGTTGTCGCGTCATTTCGATCTCATCGTACAAACACCTCGTGTAATCGTTGAACGTTATAGTACGCGCTACGACGTTGCTCTTCACACCTTTCGCTTTTTTACAATCTTTTTTACCATCCACTCTCAACGCGTACATCTTCGCTCTGAGTCCGACGAATTCGGTCATGATCGCGCCGTTATTCTCGTCCTTCATCAAGCCCGGCACCTTCTTGTTCGCGAGCGGTATACCGTAAACGTTATCTACCGCGTAATCGCTCGTGTCGAATCTAGCGATATCGCGTTTCACGTTCTCATACACATCCTCGCACTCGATGTGATATATAAGGCTGTCCGTATCGGTGTACATAATTCTACACATATCGCCGTACAGGGGAGACATGTATTCGTGATGAAATTCATACAAACAGACTTTCGATACGTCGAGAATGCACATGCCGACGTAAATAGGTTTGTCAAATTTAACCTCGAGTTTTCGCAGTTCGACGGCTATCAGATTTTCCGAAAACACGCTCCGGCTGTGAAAATTTGGTCGCGCGATCATTGCCTCCGCACCGTATCGTCCGTCCCACTTTGTTAATAATTTTACGTCAACGTGATTGCGTACATTTTCCATCGTTTTCCCGAAAACTGCGTTGTTCATCAATTTATACAAATTTTTCTCGAAATCGTTCTTGGCTTGTGTTCTAAATTTCGTATTGAGCTCGATGTAAGTGCGGAGCCACGCAGATTGAGCGAATTGCAATACGCGATGTATCTTTGTGACGCGAAGACCGTGGCGCGTGCACTGCTGTAGGTTGCGGTAGTGTATTACGTAACGTTTCTTATCGTAGAGCGTCGCGAGAAGTTTGGATTGGTTTTTGCCTGGTGGTTTATCACGTGTTGGGCAGAACGGTAGGTCAGCGTGCGCGTTGTGTTTATCCTGCGGATACTCTAGATCGACTTCGAGAATGTAACCCGTGGGCGAATCCAAAGCGATCGCGTTGAAGTCGAAATTCGAAACGTCTTCGACCCATCGAAACTCCGCGTAGGGCAGTGGCTGACACATCGCCCAGCCGTACAAGTTATTTACATCGAAGTACATCAAATACGAAGACGGTTTCGATGAATCGTACGTCTGCATGTACTTGTTGTTGGCCTGCGCGTATCTGCCGGAACATTGACTCAGACCACCGCGTATACCGCGTTCGATGAACATAATCATGTCAATGTCGGTGAGCAGTTCGAAATTGATACACGTATACTTCAACATAGCGTCCCATGTGAAACCTGGCAAAGTGTAGTAGTACGCGGGATCGAGTCCGTAACTCGCGATACAACTGTCGCGGAAATTTTCAAAAACGTCGGCCAATAACAAGACATCGGTTTTGAGGTATAGATCGCTGTATTCGCCCAAGGTTCGAACGGAGAACCGTCGCCAGACGTTCGCGGCGTGCTCGTAATCGCTCTCGCATACGGTGCCACCGGTCAAGGAACTGTAAAATGAGTCGCGCGGTGGTAAACACGTGTCCTCCAGCTTGTCCACACAATCCACGTATTCGTACGGAAAGACACCTTTTCGCGTCAAAAGATCGAAATCCTCGGTCGATAATTGTGAAAATTGAGAACGTATGATTTTTAACTTATCTCTGCATAGAAAAGATGCTAATTTATCGAGGCTGCTACTCAAAAATTTATACGAATCGATAAACCGTAATTTTATGTCGTTTCGCGAATCTGATCTGTCGGCGGTATCTTTAACGTGTTTCGTGAACGATATGTATTTTTCTTTCGTGATTGGAAGTAATTCTACATGTCCTTCGTACGCTGTAGCTATCTCCGTGATAATAAAATGTGCGTCATAGCCGGATAGATTGTGAAAAATTATTGGAATGTAATGTGAATCTTTATAATTTAGATTACAGTCGACATGCGCGGGACCTCTGTATCGACCGGTCAAGTGACAATGATCGCGTACTCGCTTTTCGTCTGGCTTGAACGGTTTTTCGCAAATGTGACATTGCGCCGCGCTGCGAAATATCTCCCATTCGTTTCGCGTTAGATCTACCATGCGAACATTCTCGGACAAGATAGCCTTTACGTCGTGTGCTAAACGTCTTAGTTCCTCGGCGAACCACGCGACGCAATCCTTATCGCGACGAAACCGATACATTGATAACGAGTCGTCGTACGAGCATCGCACGTAGTATCCTATGCTAAATACCTGATGATGTTGAAACCTGAACGTGGGCGTTGTCGGATCCGCATCCGTCTTCTCGAGGGTACATTCCAGGTCGGCGTACACGACATATGGAAGTCGTTCCTTCCTGCTGTGATTTTTAAAACTCAGCCACTTGCCATCCTCGCTCGGTAGTCGGATTGCGCAGTTGTTTATCTCTCGGCAGTCTACTCCGTGGGCTTCCAATTTCTCGCTCGTGTAGAAATAGTGCAAACATCTGCAAAAAGAAAAAACACAATTTGTGTAATTTTTTTTTTATATTAAAAATAAAATATTTTTTTTTTAAAAGGAGTATAGGTACTCACCGATCGCAAAAGTATTTCTGACTATGGTGGATGCTCAATTGCAAGCTAACGAGGCGGGATAGATTTTTTATCCACGCGAAATGTCCCACGTTGTCGTCTCGCGGGTCCTGCACGTATAGCAGATTTACGTGTTTGTCCATCTTCAGGTCGGTGAGTCGTATCGGGAGAACGCTCGGCGTCTCCTCCTCTCCCTCGATGGCGTACACATTGATGGAGATGTCGTTGAGTCGTTCGAACCGTTTAATTTGTTTCAAAGTCATTGGAAACTCAATGTCTTGTAAATTTAATACTGTCTCGTAATGAGGGTACGAGGATTTTCGATATGTATGGTCCTTGACAGGATACAGCGCGGCGACCACAGACCACGCGAAGCACGCATTGTCCATCGATTGCACGTTGATCACCGCATTTTTCGATTTAATTTTTTGCGGTAAATTGACGTAACATCCCGCGTGCAAAGGATTGTATTTGTTTACGTTCACAGTTAAATTGAGTATACGCGACAACGCCCACCCGCTATCGCGTTCCTGAAACTCTTCGAGGGACGATAAAGTAGGCTCGATAACGTGTCGCTCGTACCACTCGCGCAGATCGGACCGATCGGACGAACGAAAGAGTTCGCAGTTTCTCGTGTTGACACTTTTGTTCGCACGTTTGTCACCCGTCACGAACTCACCGTTGAACACAGTGTTTATCTTTACACTTGCATGTCTTTGCATGACGTTCCACACATGATCGAGCACGATGTCCGTAGCATCTTCGAGAAATTGACGCGGTTCGATGTGATTTGTATTTATCACCGCACCGGTCAATACACGGTTTTCGAACGCGGTATCGATCTCTCGCCAAACGAGTCTTTCCGCGTTATCGTCACTACTAGTGCCCGCCGCGTACTCACCACCGATATGTACGAACCGTCTCTGTAATAGAGTCTTCGCACCTTCGAGTCGCGCGATTCTTGCCACTAAAGATTGTCTGTTTCCGACAGTTTGAGAACCGTCTGAGAGCCGTGGACGTTTGGAACGACAGTCTTCCTCGAGCCGCCCAATAAATTCCTCGCATCGCTGCGCCCATGCCAAATATTCGTCCAAAGTAGCGATTTGGTTGGACCGTTCCAGCAGGTCGCGTTCCGTTTGATCGAGATGTTCCATGTTTTTTTAAATCACATCACATTCTTCGTTTAGTTACGTACATCTTTTTTGTTCATTGTTACAAAAAATGTTTTTTTATACCACCCACTTGACACAAAAAACTTTTCTCTCGAATATGAACGTTCGCGTTGCGAAAGCTAGCCGAAGACTGATCCGCAAGATGTGGATCCATAATCATCCTGGCGATAATGGATGCCATTGGATGCTATGTGTTTTGTATAATTGTCGTTGGACATATTTTGTTTATACATTCCAGCAGCCGGACATCGGCGCTCGCTTTTTGTAATATGCCGCGCCATAACCGAATACCGCCCGCGACGGTTAAATCGTAATCGGCAGCGGCTCTTCCTAGAAAAAACATGAAAAGGACTCCGCAACGGTTGAATCGTCATCGGAGACAAATTTTATCAATTGTTTACCTCGGCCATTTTATCTTTAAACCGTCGTCGGACCATCGACGCTCGCTTTTGTAGTGTGAGACGCCGTAACCGAATGGCGGCTCGCATATTCTACAGGGGTGAGATCATTGCACAGACAAGTTGTTTTGTTTATATTCATCGATAAAATTCCAGCACCCGAACGGCGCCCGTTAGCCTTTGTAATACCCCCGCGCCGAAAACGCGAACGTTCCCCCTCCCCTCTTCCCCCTCCCCCTCGCTCTAGAACGCGGACACCTACCCCCCTCCCCCCCCCTCCCCCTCGGCGGCACCCCCTTTGTCAACGATATGTTTATAATATTTAATAAACAACATGTCCCGACGCGCTCGCCGACACCCCCCCCCCCCTCCGGACCCCCTCGCCCTAGAACGCGGATACCTTCCTCCCTCCCCGCGGACCCCCTCGCCCTCGAGTTTCCGCGCTGAAAACGCGAACGTTCCCCCCTCCCCTCCTCCCCCTCCCCCTCCCCCTCGCTCTAGAACGCGGACACCTACCCCCCTCCCCCTTCCCCCTCGGCGGCACCCCTTTTGTCAACGATATGTTTATAAATATTTAATAAACAACATGTCCCGACGCGCTCGCCGACCCCCCCCCCCCCCCCGCGGACCCCCTCGCCCTAGAACGCGGATACCTTCCTCCCCTTCCCGCGGACCCCCTCGCCCTCGAATTCCCCCCCGCCCCGCTCCCCCCTCGGAGCACCATGGCCCGGATAGCCCACTTTTCCCCTACTCAGGAGCATAGCTTCATCCGCGGGATGTATATTTTTCATCGCGTAGTTACTGGCGTTAATGAAGTCGCGGATGCGCTCTCTCGATTCTCCGTTTACTTCGGGAATCATATTTCGAGCCTCCTTCAGGCTAAGGAACCCGATATTATTGCCTGGTTGGTTACGAACGTCGCTAATTGTTCGTCCGTACGTGACGTCTAGTTGGCCCTGGCTACGCATGCGGTGCCCTGTTTCGGTCGGGCGATTGTAGTTGCCAGCTTTTATCCGGCTCATCCGATTCTGTAATTCGCGAATCGCGCGGAGCATTTCCGTGGCGCGATCGAATTCTGCCGCCTCGGCTCGTTCCATGCGGTCTCGCATTTCCAGCATTAACCGTAGGACGTCGTTGATCGGAGCGTCTTGCGCTCCTTGACCTTGGTCCCTTTCGGACGATCTCTGGGCTCCCGCTTGTAATCTATTTATCTCCTCGCTCACTTGAACGGGCGTTATGTCGACTCTCGGCACCGGGGCCGCGTTAGCTCTTTGTTGGCTCATAGTGTCCTCCTCGGACTCCTCGCTTCGTGAGTCGAGACTACTGTTGTAGCGTGTGTCACTGTCCCAGTGTAACCACCACGCGTCACTGTCTGATTCAGTGTTTGTTTGTGTCGGGGTCAGTCTGCCGTCACCGCTATTGTTTTCACGCGCTGAGCTTGCGTCTATTCCTTCGTTGCTTGCACTGTCGCTAGTTCGCGGATTTTCGTGCGCGTCGCAAAGGCTGGCGTTTAGAAATTCAAATTCGCGTTCTACGACGACGTTGGGATGTAACTCGAGCACTGGTGTGCCCGCGTCGTCGAGTTGCGCGTCTAAGTTTCGTCTTACGCGGTCTAAATCGTCGCTCGCGAGTCGTGTGGCGTGGACACGATTTCGGATGCTGTTCTCGATAGCTCGTTGCGCTCGCTCGCTAAGCACGAATGACGCGTTGCTGACGGGGTGATGCCGGGTCAAGTCGTCCGACATCTATCGACATTTACGTTTTTTATCACCTGCAATCGCGAAAAACTTTCCGGCGCTCGCGGTTGTATTGCCTGTAATCGCGAAAATCTTTCGGTGCTCGCGGTTGTATTGCCTGCAATCGCGAAAATCTTTCGGCGCTCGCTATCGCGGGGGACGCTCGCTTAGATATAATCGGTTCGTCGCGGCGCGTGCCTGTGTCGGCTTACAATGTTTTTGCTGACTTACAGTACTGCCGTATGACGCATCGTGGCCGCTTTCCGTCGCGTTGATGCCTGACAGGGCCGCTCCGCTGCTTCTGCGTTGTCTCTGCTTGCTGCGTCTCTGCGGCGCTGCTTCGCTGGCTCGCGGCGTCCCTGCGTCGCTGCTCCGCTGTTCCGTTGACCCGCTTCGCTGCCTCGTTGCTCCGTGCCACGCTGCCACGCTGCTTCGCTGCTTGGGCTGGCGAGTCCGTGCGGTAGGTCGGGGCCGTCTCCGGTGTCACTGATAACACTCGGCGGCTGCTACCGTTGCTTCACTTACTCGGAATCTGGCTGGCTTTTCCTCTCCGGGTTAATACCGCCGTTTGATGATCCGTTCCCTTTTTGCAGGTGCAATCTGATAGGATGTCCTTTTTACTCGGTTGACAGGACCACCGCTGCCACCAGTTTGTTGTGCCGTTACCTCGACTTGCGAGAATCGGCACCGGATTCTTTGGACCCGTCAGGAGGAGAAAGGATAATCACAGAACAGATGCTTGTTTCTAATTCGACTTAATAAACCGTTTATTCCTTATTCACAATATCTTCGTTATTTCACTGCCCTGACTTGCGGGCGTTCGCTAGCTTAATGATATGACAACTCGCGGTACGCGCTTCGTTCGTAGACTGCCCCCGCTTCTCCGAAGGGCGGGCCTTTTATCGCTCGGCGATATTTCCGCGTTGCCGACTCAGCTGTCAGCGCTTTTGCATCTGGATTCGGGTCGGTGTGGCAATCGGGTGAAGCCCGGAATGCCACCTCAGATGCATTAAGCAATACTGCCTTGCGCTGGCAATCAGGTGATTCCCGGAATGCCACCGCCGGTGTCTTTGGCAATAGCCTGAATACATGCGCTGACAGCATGGTGTCGTAATTAGGTTAACTCGGCTTCCGCGTCACAACAAACCTCCTGACCCCATGAATGCGGAGAACCTCCCATGCACATTGCCATCAGGAGGAGACATAAAACTCTACCAGGAGAAAGACGACGATGAGAATCCAGACAGGCAAAGGCAAGGAAAAGACCCCGTCACGTGCCTCAACCTACTCAAAAGATAATGGAACAACCAAAAAGAACCACACGACAGGATGACATACTAACTCTCCTCCGTAAAATAAAAGACATAATGACTGATCTATCCATAAGAGTAACAAGACTAGAAAAAGAACAGGAGCAGGCCAAAACACAAGCCAGGAAAAACCATGAAACAAGCCAAAAAAAAAACTCTGTGAAAGAATCTTGACAAACCTTAAGAAAAAGAAAAAGAAAAAGAAGAAATTATATAAAGTATTTTTTAATGATAAATACCTAAGTAAAACTTTTCCGGCATGTGATTCCTCGGTTTCGACAGAAGCATCATGTATAACACGAATATCATCGTGAACGTCAAATGTGAACAGAGGTTTGCTTTTTCCTCGTGCCTAATCGCCTGATCCTGTTGAGGCAATTCTGGTTGCGACACTGGGAAGTCTTGAGCCTCATCGACGAGGTAGACCTGACGTTTTGGGACGACCTGGAGGAGGTCGCACAGTCCTACCAGAGTGTTATGTGGCTCGACAGGCACACGCGTGGTCAGGTCCTTAGTCGAAGGCGGGGGGAGTATATTTTTACCCGTGACGCGGCCACACAGGCCCGTCCGGGGACCGCCACCACAGCCACCCGAAACAACATTCACACCGGGGACGCGGTCACGCAGGCCCACCCGGAGACCACCGACGCTGCCATCCAGCAGAGCGTGCACACTGAGGACGCGGCCGCGCAGGTCCGCCCGAAGACCGCCGCCGCCGCCACTCAGGAGAGCGGCCCAGAGCGACGAACCGCCGGGGTACAGACGGTGGAACCTGCAGAGGGTTAGTGATTGTAAGAGAGCCTGTTGGAACTGCTGGGCGAGCTCGCACGCATATATGGAGTGCCTTCTCCCTCGGCAGGAATTTTGTTAACTTCGTAGATAAAATTAAAGGCCTGAAAATAGTTGAAAAACCTCAATATTACTGTTTATCAAAATTTATTTTCAATAATAACAGTAGACATTGA
This sequence comes from Temnothorax unifasciatus, assembly GCA_030770225.1. NCBI lineage: Eukaryota > Metazoa > Arthropoda > Insecta > Hymenoptera > Formicidae > Temnothorax > Temnothorax unifasciatus. The sequence goes on along the minus strand of JASTWK010001847.1, from coordinate 4,791 downwards.
GTACAAGTTGTTGCTTGGAATAAAGAAATAAATTGATCGAATTGAACATTATTTAAAACTTAATCAATAGTTGGAAAAGTCCAACATTACTGTTTGTTAAAGTTTATTTTAAATAATAATAGCAGGCACCGAGTACAAATAGTGGAAGCCTGGAACACAGAAATTGATCAAATTAGGGATGGGCGATACAGCATCGATATCTCAAACATTGAAACAATTAACGATTTATGAAAACAAGGATATATAGAGTGTATTGAAAGGGGTAAGGCCAATGAACTGGAAGATGAAAGAGGAGTTTGAGCAGAAATCATAATGTATGTATATACATTTTTCTTGTATTTGCTATGGTTCAGTAAAGCACCGGTGGGTGCTGGGACTGTCACTTTTGGGTGACAGAGTCCGCACCGGTGATGTTTTATCAAACAATCAGTGGGCGCTGGGACAGTTCCCTTTTGATGATAGAATCCGTACCGGCTACGCTGGTGGGTGCTGGGACTATTTTTGGGGAGAACAGAGTCCGCACTGGTAATGTTTTATAAAACAAACCTTAACGTATTTTTAATGTAAAGTATACTGTTGTGAGCGCACAACATTATAATGATTAGTTAATGTGTAACTTGGCAACACCGAGTTGCCTTTAATAGGTAATGTGAACCTAGCAACTAAAGTCAAATCTGAATTCCACCTAAAAACCTGACGATTGCATCGGACGATCGATCGTCCGATGCAAACTGACATCGGAACCGGGAGCGTTCAACTCCAAGACGACCAAAAGCGCTGAGGCGAAGGTCAGCGCAAAGCGCTGACAACGAGAAGTCAACGCTAACTCGAAAGCCCCAGAGTTAGCAACAAGATGTCGGTTTTTGAATCTTTTTAAGGTCAGTGATTTCAATAGGAAGATACTATTTGTAAATAGTGATTCTTGGAGGAAGAACCCACGATACACGTGTCTGGAATGCTTCAATTGTTTCGCGTCACTTAGAACAGCAATTTCAGAATGGACGAACAAATGCTTACAAATGCTTACCTAAATGTTATTAGGTATATTACATTAATATTATTATTAATATTAAAAATATTATGATATTGGGATTTTCAGTCGTGACGTCACAAGGCCAAGATGGCTGGTATATTCCTGAAAGTATTAGAGCTGTCATATGTAAACAAATATAAAGCTTGTGTTTTTCATAAATAATTAATAAAATAATGGTGTTTATGATAAAAAAAAGTGCGATGAGTGAACACTTATAAAACAGAGGAGCCAGGTTTTCCCTTAAAGACACAAAAAATCGCGGTTTTTGCTGTGTATTTGGCTGCAAAAGCTATGGATTAAAAGATATCTCTGTGCGATTCCACATGTTTCCACCTAAAAGAAAGTTCTATACTGAGAAAAAAGACATATTTAGAAATATAGAGAAGATTGATGTTCGAAAAAAATGGGAGAAAGTTTTGAAAATAGCAAAACCAGAGTGGATAACCAAAAAGTGGGCAGTGTGTTCTTTGCACTTTGACTACGTTCTACCTGGTAAGTCAATATGATAATAACTGAACAATAACAAGTAAAATATATTCACTGAATATTAATAAATAATATTAGTTATAATAAATTGTATATTAAATGTAGCATGTAAAAACAATTCACCGATTTTTTAAACGCAGAAGTATTTCAAACACTCCTGTTATCAATTGAAGATTAATAATAACAAATAAAATTTTCGCCCATTGCACTTTTTTTATCACAAACACCGTTATTTTATTAATTATTTATGAAAAACACAAGCTTTATATGTGTTTACATATGACAGCTCTAATACTCTACTTTCAAAAATAGGTCAGCCATCTTGGCCTTACCACGTCACGACTGAAAATCCCAATACAGATATACAGAATATGTTATATTGTTGATATATGCATAGCATAATTTTAATATTATAGGTGATTCCGGATATCCTTTGTTACCGTATTTTTGACACCAAAACTAAGACAATCAGAAGGATCACCTTTGGCTCGTTACACTAACGCTCATGTAAAAGCTCGGTCATGTATAGAACGAGCTTTTGGGATGTTAAAGGGACGATGGAGGTGTCTAAGAAAGGAGAGAGCATTGCATTATTCACCAGAATTTTCAGGTAAGATTCATATACCTTTTGCATGTTGTAAATACTAATGTAATATCAATAGTTATATTAATTTTATGATGTTACAAACAATTTCAGCTCTCATTGTTAATGCTTGCTGCGTTGTTCAAAACATAGCCAAATTTTATAACATACCGCAGCCTGAGATATATTATGACGAATTGGACATAGAGGAAAGAAATATGGGATTGAATGATATAAGAAATGTAAACGGTAACGCGCGAAAATATGAGAACGTGTCATTCAACAGTACTTTAATTAACCCTTAAATCGTATAATGGCTTCAAGATATTCAAGGCTTCCGCTGTTGGCTGTTTTGTAAGTATTTATAAATAATATCACAAAATTGTAAGATTTATAAACGTACACAAAAGGCTTTAATTATAATTTCCAAATTTAGACCGAATGTTTTGGTTTATATAGAATTTGTTCACTTTGATTACGTATGAAATACACAAAACACGTAAATTATAGTTTGTACAAATATAATGAATCGTGTAAATTTTGTTGAAGGTGAGGAATGGAAAATTATGAAAAGTACTTGGTATTATGATGGTATGATTATGATGGTATGAATTCATATCTATCAATATAGATTCTAATCAAGAAGATGTAAGAATAGTCTACCATCCAATATTCTCCTTGAATAAAAGTAATTTAAATTTGAATTCGCTAATCTAATTAAATTCAAATATCCTTTAATTTCCAGAACTCCTATTCAAAGCTGTCGCTGGCAACAGTGAACTACCAAGTATTCTTGTCGCTGCTGTTGTAAGCCGTACGCGATTAGGGAATTATTTAAAAAATTCGGAAATTAGTTTGACTTCGATTTAATATTTGGCTTGATTTCCTAACAGTTCGATGAGGTTGCCCGATGCAACCAATATCTTGACAAATCGATCTCGATTTAGAAATCGATCTGACTGTCAAAAAAGACCTAAGGTTGCATTGACGCTGCAACCCGATCGAGCAAAGTGCAATTGCCGAAGTAGAATATAAACCATTAAAAAACAGGCAATCAGGCAGTCGGGAAATCGATCAGTCAAACGCCCGCCCAAATCACGTGAGATACATGCTCACGATATAATATATTCACCTAAGCAAAGTCAAATCAGATTTTAAAATAAATATAACGGGAAATATATGAACGTGGAAAGCGCGCGCGCTATATAGCGCGCGCTGCGTACTAGTAGACTCAACATAAATTTAGCATAAAACGCAAAACTATATGTCTCCTGATATTTATAAATTCTTTGAATAAAAATAGTAAAAAAGAAGTTACTTTTGTGAACATTATTAATTCCCTACCATTTAAATTTATATATAACACGCGAGTAATATATATAATAATAAATATTAATAAATATATAATAAATTCTCTGATGATTGAGATGATATAATTTTGATTGATAATTATTATAAATATCATAATTATCATAATAAACTGCCCGACACAGTTTAGAGTAAATGGAGGAACATCAAGTTCCTTTTGGAAAACAGTTAAAATGCACTGAGAGAGAGAGAGAGACATAACTCATGATACACGTCGCAATAACATGCAGCAATATAAAGATAAAATCATAAACACCTTCTTAGAAAAGTAGCATATTTTAAAGCACCCATTAAGATTCAAACTTATTCTTATTACTATATTATTGTTAGACGAGCTAAAATTTGATTACGTTTATTTTCTATAAAATGATCTTCTTGCTTTAATATTTAAAAAGTCTGACAGAGCAATTATTAAATATAAAAACGTGGATAAAATTTATTACAGACGTTACAGAATATATATTAATCAATTTAAAAAATGAATGCGACTAATTTGCTTAAGAAATACGACTCACAAAGCAGTAATGGTAAGTTCTTTTTAATAATTTTTTGATAGTAGCTTATTCTTGACATTTATTTTTAAATCTCTAAATTTTAGACACAAGAGTTGCTGCAAGTTTAATATTGCTAGCTTATTTACTTAAAGTATAAAATGCAATTTTTGCTTTATTACCGAATAAAATGTAAAATTGCAGCAGAAGTTTTCAAAATGTATATTCATTGATAAAACATTTAATTAAATTAAACGATACGGACTTACAGTAACGCTGATAATCACATGTTGATTGCTGCTGTCTGTTGTTGCGCTACTCATTTAGTCTGTCTGCTAGCTAGAGAGTCACGTTACGGTAAGTCAACGCGCCTTCTCGAATTTCACTGATTGTCCCACTCGTCGGCTGTTACCGGATATATTTCTCGTTTTGGATCTGACTTACGCTGTCCCTCTTAGAATTTGCTTCACTGCCTTCGCTTTATCTTGCAGGTTTCTTCGTTGGTTAGTTTCTCTGACTCCTGAATTGTTGTGCCGGACCGGCACAGAGGATTTGTCTTTCACGAGGAGTCGGTCGAAAAATCACCATATTTTATTTTATATAAAACTTTGTTGTAAGCGCACAACATAGTAATGAGTAATTAATGCACTTGGCAACCACCAAGTGCCTCCGATATGAAATCCGACCCTAGCGACAAACATAAAATCCACATCCGCCGAAAAGACTGACGATTGCATCGGACGACCGATCATCCGATGCAATTCGATACGACCAAAAATGCTGACGCAAAGGTCAGCACAAGGCACTGACCGCGTAAGGTTAGCGCTAAC
>JASTWK010001846.1:0-23526 GCA_030770225.1 Temnothorax unifasciatus | reverse complement strand
CACATCAAACGTATTTTAATTAAAATATTAACAACAAATTTTCCAGAAATAAATTTTGAATATTATAATTTAAATTTGTTATGTTACTATATTTTACTTCCAATATTTAAGCTTGAAGGATATTTTAGTGCACAGGACTGATATGTACATGTGGCGAAGTTTCATTCGGGAAAAATGAATGTAATATCAACGACAAAATTTAATTGATATTCTAACGGCAGTATATTTTTGCTTGGAAAATACAATTATTACGAGACAATTATTTTGAAGGGCACGGAAATTGCGTAAATACAGGGTAGCGGACAATGCACCGCAATCTACGTATTATACTTTTCCCGTGCAGCAGAGCGACTTTTATGCCTTATCGTGGCATCGATCATTAATTATAGTACGGGACAACAATGGGAGGAGATGCAGACAACAAAAGAGGGGAGGGGTGTGAGTGCCGCTCCATATTCTCTATTTCTGCATGTTTGCAAGCAGACACTCATACACTGTGCGGACCGTAATAGTTTCCGGCGTTCGATACAATCGTGCTATTTATTTTTAAGCTTATTTACATCCCAAAGACGTCGATAAAGTCTCTTATCTTACAATAAATAATCGTAATTTATAATAATGAAATATTTATACACGTCACGTATACGAACTATTCAGGAAACGCGCATTAAATAGCGTGCATAATTTACAATTAGACTCTTTTAAGAGTTCTACAATACACGGGCTATTTTGATAAATCTAATCTAATAAATGTTGATCTTAATCGGCAAAAGTATGTGAAATTATTGAAAACGAATGATAAGTATATGTAATTTTAGTTTCCAGTTGCCGGCTGTGCTCGTTATGCTGCGATTACATAATCAATTCATTGCTTATTTAAATGAGAATGTATATCTGTATTAATCCTCTATACTAATCTTATTAGAACGGATAATACAAGTAATTTTGAATAATTTATACTTGCAAGTTCATGAAACATATATAAAAATAGAAAACGAAGAAACCTGAAGAAGTTAGTAATGAGATTATTAAATTTCTCAAAATATTAGTATTTGATGCAACAAATTAGAAGGTATCTTTTATCAGTGCAGTAAGTTTGATTAATTTATAAAGTACTGGACGTCAATATTTAAATATAAGACAATTTTTGATAACAATATACTTATTACATACATCCCTATTTATTTTGACTTTATATATTTAAAATTAATTTACATGAAAATATATCGATATTATTTATAGAAAAATAATTTCAATTGACTTATTTTCAATACACTGATTTCTGAAATCAGATTAAAATTTTAATCAGTGTGCTGACTCCAGAAATCAATGTATTTGGCAGTGCAAAAAGCTAAACATTCAATGTACATATTGAAAATACAATAATATATGTTATTAATATTATAACATAGTTTGTCCATATAATATTTTTCTTAGAATATCTTATTTTACACCAATCATTTTCAAATATTATAATGACTGTACAGTAATTTAAGTTTTAATATATTTAGATAATCTTATAATAATAGCTTATCAAGTACATGTTTACTGATTTATATTATTTATTTTTTTCTCTTTCTGGCTTACAAAATTTTTCCGGAAAGATTTATATAATTCTGCTGCTTATATGATTTTTGATACTTGTGCATGGGTTGCATTGACAAATTTGTAACAAGCATTTATCACGTGCACTTACCTTAGTATTCTGTAAATGGCTGTAGCAAATATTCTATTTTGCTAATTGTGATGTTGCTGAAATTATACATGATTATTTTTTGATCTAACAATAAGATACGTTGAATAAAGAAAGGTTATTAATTTTCTTTATTGGCAACAATGTTATATTTTAAAGATCTGTTAGCAATCGCGAATATTAATATAGCTCATTTAGAAATGTGCATGCCAGTAAAAATCAATAATATAGCAAATAGTAAAAATCAATAAATGCAATTTCTAATGTCTTACTTAAATAAGATACAGTGCAAAAGATTTTTAATACTGTCATAATTTCATGCCGTATAATTTAAACAATCGAGATTATTAGGGGAGAATAGATGATATTCATTCATTCATCACAAGATGTTACATATGAAACTATTTTTTTTATATCTAGGAATGCAAATAATAATACATAGTGAGGTATATATCGAAATTTAATAACAACGCAGCGTTATATTCAATAATATCTTTTCTTTATATTTCTTTTATTACTTCTAAAAATTATATGGCGACGATATGGTGGGGTTCTGCATCTAAGAAGCGAGAGAGAAGATAAGCGAGCGAAATGCGCATTTGATAATCGATCAGAGATTCATCGGAAATTCATTCGATCGGTTTATTCGTTAATTTTCATCGTTTCTCGCTCCCATCCCTTCTCTCTCCCTTCTTATCTTCTTTCGCGAAGACGACAATAAGAAATGTACCTCTCGGGAATGGGACAGAAGAGGAAAAGGATCGTAGAATTTAAGGATTATATCACAAGGTATCGAAAATGGTGGTGTTTTGGTTAAGAGAGGACAAATCGTCCTGCGGGCGGATATTTTACGTATATCTCGTCTGAAGTGCCTACTTTACATTAAATATCCGCGGATGAGATTTCAATCGACGCGGCCCTCTCGCTCTTTCATCCTTTTAATAATTAAAAATATTCGTCTATGACCTTAATAGTTTCAGTCTATGAAAATTAAATACATTTCAAACATGGCAGTGCTAGACTGGTTCCGTTTCGACCTTCGATATCTAGAGCTGTGCCGAACGATGCGGTCATGCCTGCGTATCATTTTTGCTATTAATTGTTTGCTATTAATAGTTTACTGCATCAATTTTCGCATAACCCTTTAAAGACTTCAGCTTGGACTAAAAAAAAAGAGATAATACTACTATAACATTTCATGTCACTTTTCTTTAATTTTTTATCATATTATAAAGATTTTATTTTTTCAATGTTTAATAAATAAGATAAAAAGGTAAAATTTTTTATTGCTTTACTAAAAGAGTCCGACAAAGTAACAATAGGGCGACATGAGTGGGAATTAAATTTTTATAATAGCAACAACAGAGTGTTTCTTTGTTCTATCTTTAGAATTAACCTGAGAACATAATTGCATAAAACGGCACTACACATCTTTTATGTCATTAGTTAATCTAATAATTAGCTGTCTTGACAAGCATCACACTCGCGCATCCACGTGCACTTTCCATTGCAACCTTGCCTTTTCGTTATCGTTGGATTCGTAAGCATTAACTCGGAAGAGTTGTCTTTTATCCTTATAAGCAGTACCGTCGAACCACTCGTTTACTCTCATTCGCCAGAACATGCTTATTTTATTGAAACTATTCAGAATCCGTTGAAAATATCAGCGCAATCATGCATCAAACCGATGGTAAAACAAGAGAAGCCTCGGAAATAATCTCGGAAATAACACTTATTTTTAATTTCCTTTGTTTAGTTCTGCCGACTATTAATACCGACTGTCTGTGTGTGCTATTTGGCGATATACTCCTTCCTTCTTCCGCCAGAAATCGGTTTTCGATCGTGACGTATCATTTTGGAAACATTCTCTATTTTCAAGCGATACTCGAATCGGATTCCGCGTGATTTCGGTGAAAGTGATTCAGTATTCAGAATATCGACAATCAGAACTCGTGATTTCGAAAATATAGGTTGGCCAATAAATTCTATCCGTGCGGTTTTTGCCTTTAAAAAGCAACTACACTGTAAATCCAATTGTGTTATTTCTACAAGCATAAACGTTTAAAAATGACATTTGACTGAAGCTCGTTTTACATGTTTTACATTAAATTAAAAATTAATATGTTCAATCGTGTTAAATGATGTGATTTAAAACGGCAAGGACTCATACATATATAGGGTCGCCAGACATTACAATGAAACCAACACTTGATGGCCAATGCTACGACAGTTCGGCATTACAACGAAAATCAACGCTTGGCTGATGATTGGCAGCCGCACGTCGCCCAACATTCTATCAGACAGTACTGGGCTATGACCAACACCTGGCCGACAGTCGTACGTCGGCCAAAATTCTGTCCAGTATTGGGCCAGCATTGACAAACAATACTGGCGCAGTGCAGGATCACATCAGTATCACAGTAGAATAACTAGGGCTCAAGAATGGCAAATAATAATGACTCAGCGATACATAATATCAACGTCAATACTAAACAAATCGAAATTATGCTTATAAGTTATAACTGAAATATGTTTTAATAATAAAATATTAGTGTTGCCAGTACTGCGCCAGCTAGTATATACCCGAACTAGGACAACTAGTAGGTACTGGCGCAGTATTAGGCCAATTGTAAAATCTTATATGGGAAAGCGCTTTAGTTAAAATAACACACTTGGATTTGCAGTGTAGCTTCAGTCTAAAACTTGGAAGCGTGGATAGTTATTCGACATCATGATTCGACAGGTATATCAACGTGCATGAAAAAAAAAGTATAAAGATTGGTTACGTTTTGTGTGTTTGAAAGTCATTAAAAGATTAATAATTAAAACGTACATTTTACAAAAATGCGGTTTTCATCGTTTTTCTTATCGAACATGATTTTAGAACTTCATAATTTTCGACCAGAACTTCTTTTCAAAAAGTTATCGATACTTGAATTGAATTTTTTAGGCTGAACTTTTGCAAAAGAGTATCAAGAACTATGTAACTATTCAAAAAGTTAAAACTGTATTAAGAATTATTTCATTTGGATGTATAAAAAATCATGAAGCTGGTCTCATTTTTTGAAGTTTATTTTCACTATCAATGGACGGAATTCATTCTAAAAACTATCAAGAAGTTTTCCCTATGTTCTAAATAATCCAGAACTAGTACTATAATTTTGTAGCAGGGAGGGGAGACGATTTATACCCATAGACGATAGATACCCACTATTATAAAAGTAGTAACAATCAAACGTTATAAACAGTTTTAATAATAATTATCTTTTGCCCTAATATTCAGCGTGTCTAAAATTGTACTTGAATTATAAATATAAAAATTTCTACATATATATTCAAATACACTCAAAGAAACAAATAATTCTTTTATTAATAATATATATATATATATATATATATATATATATATATATATATATATATATAATATACAGGGTGTTCAGTGATTATGTGTGACCTTTCATGGGCAGTAGGCCAGTAAAATTAGGTTTGAAAATGGCAAAACGGATTGACAAGCCAATTTTTTGAGGGTGAGTAGAGGGTCATAGGAGATGCCCAAATTCACAAAGTTCAAACAAAATTTCCCTGTGCGTCGGCGGCCATCTTGAAAATAGGGGTGAATATTTAAAGTTTGAATATCTCGGCTCCTATTGGTCGAATTTTCTTCTTTTTTTTTTAGTTTTGTAGGGAAAAATATTTTCTACAACTTTTGTTTGAAAAAATTTTTAATAGCTGTCAAGGAAAAAAAGTTACAACCAAAAAAGTGCCGTCAATTAGGGGTTGAATATTTTTATTGACACTTATATCGCCCCCTGTTTGTTTGATCAAAAAAATGTTCAAATAAAACTTGTAGAGGATTCAATTCTCTACAATTTTTGTATATATTTTTTTGCGGTGACTCAAAAAACACCAGAGATAGAGAGCGCCAAAGTTGAGTGTGTCTAGTAAATACTTTTTTTCGTGAGGAAAATTCGCGGTTTTATCGTGAATTGTCCGCGCACATGTGATACAAAACTCTTTTCCGCACCACCACTGAGGTAGAGTTTCAGGCGCATTTTTTTTTTACGTGGTATCTCCAGTAGATATAATCCACGCGTCCGAGAAAGTGCCTTTCGTTCGATATATTGTAAAAACAATTTATGCAAGTCTTTGCTTTTTTGTCGCTGGGCATAGCATATTTCTTTCATCAATATCATCGTCATTGATATCTCGACTTTCTTCGGTGACGACTTCCTCACTTTCGGAATCGTTGAAGTCAACCGGGGGAAATTCGAAGTCGTCGCAGTCATCGTCTTCGAGTACTTGCTGCAACTGTACAATGTTTGTACATGATTCCCCGCTGCAATGTTCGCATATTACCGAACATTTAAGCCCAGCTTTGCGACAACCACAGGCTGTTCCACATTTTTTTTTACACTTGCACGATATTGATCCCAGTACCGCAGGAGGCGCTGGATCCTGGGTGGTCATGATTGGTTCTAGTCCTAGTCGAGTTCGTTGCCAGCCCCATTCCTCTGGATCCTGGTAGATGTTAAGCCAGGTTTGCACTTGATGATATGCGCGGAATGTATGCTGCCGTGCAGCCGCTGCGGTAGGAGGCAAGGAGGAAAGATTAAATTTTGTTTTTGTCACTGATTTTACGAATTGCTTATATCGTAGGGAATTAAGCGACACTTCTTCGGTCCCACCAAACAACATACAAAATATTTTTTCTCCTGCTGCTGTCAAAACGTCGATATCGAGTTTTGTTTTCTTAAACGTGTAAAAAATTTCTCGGAGTCCATCGTTTTTCTCGAGAATGTTGATTAGTTTCGTTTTGCCAATATTGTAAATTGCTGAAGTAGTATCACATCCTGTGAACGCGTGAAGAAGAAAGATGTGATCGATTACAGAAACATGTCTGAAACTGTTCGCCGAGTATAAGGCCTCCCGAGTTCTTCCTTTTCCGGATTTACGGAAAAATACGTTAGGAGTTTCCTGTCCTAGACCAGTGAGCAGAACGAGAAGGTCAATATCTTCACCAATAATTGTGACGGAGTCGTACAAAGATGCATTTTCTATTGCAGTTTTGACAATTAGTGTGTCCGCGTCCTCGAATGCTTGTTCAACGGTAACATCGGATAACTGTAAATATTTCGTTAGCATGTTAATGAGGCGCGCTTTAACCGTACGACAATCTGGATGATAATCTCCTTCGATTTGGCTCATTAATTCACTGATCGTAAATTGGCATTCGTCTGAATTTTCCGCAAGGAAAGAGTAAATATACTCCATGGCTGTATCGATATCATTCGACTTATTTTTTTTTTTTTAACCCGGATAGTTAAACGACGGAAGCAATCGTGGTGATATCGCGCTTTAACCACAGTCAGATCCGGAATCGGACGGATACGGTTCATTACGCCCCGGGCAAAATCATCGTTGCAATCATTCAAATGCTTGAAAATTGTATCTCGTATGGAATTACTTTTTACTCCACAAATTATTCTTCGTCTGTCAACGGGCAATGATTTTTGCTGTTTTATAAATACCTCATCAATTACTTCGGCGCAGAAAAGGCAACGTTTTTCAAAATCGAATGCCGGTGGATGGAATGCCGATGGATGGTTCGAAGATTGCGATGACGACGGAGAAGATGGAGGTGATTTTGAGGTCGAAACAGCACAGTTGCTCCGACGACGAATAGCCGCTGCAGCCATTCTCTCGTTAATGTATACTTTTCGACAGTGCACGTGCACTGTGATGTTGTTGACGTCCTCCAGCATGCGCGCATGTTCCTCGTCGCCCCTCTTAATAGCAAACGAATGTAAATTTTGCACACCTCTTTTTTGAACGACAGTAATTTCGCCGTTGCTCAGCGTTTTCTCACAGATAAAACATTCGCTCATTTTCGTGAAATTTCACTCTGAAACGCTTGAAATACAGTTCACGACTGATCGAAAATAATATACAATAACACATAATAACACACAATGACACACACAAACAACACACACACACAATAACACACTGTACAGTTCGCGGAACAGAGTTTTATAATATACGACAATTCACGATAAAACCGCGAATTTTCCTCACGAAAAAAAGTATTTACTAGACACACTCAACTTTGGCGCTCTCTATCTCTGGTGTTTTTTGAGTCACCGCAAAAAAATATATACAAAAATTGTAGAGAATTGAATCCTCTACAAGTTTTATTTGAACATTTTTTTGATCAAACAAACAGGGGGCGATATAAGTGTCAATAAAAATATTCAACCCCTAATTGACGGCACTTTTTTGGTTGTAACTTTTTTTCCTTGACAGCTATTAAAAATTTTTTCAAACAAAAGTTGTAGAAAATATTTTTCCCTACAAAACTAAAAAAAAAAGAAGAAAATTCGACCAATAGGAGCCGAGATATTCAAACTTTAAATATTCACCCCTATTTTCAAGATGGCCGCCGACGCACAGGGAAATTTTGTTTGAACTTTGTGAATTTGGGCATCTTCTATGACCCTCTACTCACCCTCAAAAAATTGGCTTGTCAATCCGTTTTGTAGATATTCGGTGTTTTTCGAGCTAATTTTACTGGCCTACAGAGAGAGATCGGGTTAAGCTGAATAGAAAAGCTCGAAAATTGGCCATCTGTTACTCTTATTAGAAAAGTTCTTTATTGTTTCTCAATAATTAACAAGAAATTAATTAATAAAGATTTTCAAATCATGTGCGTCCGTGCGATTCGACGAGAAGAGGCAGCGTTTACAGTTGCTAGGTGTGCGGCGAGGCATTGGGAAGAGCGCTCTATAAAAATTACGAACATGGACGTAGGAATATCTGGACGGAGCGTAAGGAACTTCTTTGGATGAAGAAAGTAAAACTTGAGAGGTGAAGGGAAAATCCATTGGAGCTCAAGCTTCAATCCCCGTGGAAATATGCTCGGTTCAGGAAGAAAAGTGAAAGACTTTTCTATTCACTTTAACCTGCTCTAGCTGGCCATGATGAAACGTGTGACACGGTAATTACCGGACACTTTGTATACATATAATATGCTGAATTTAAATATATAGGGAACCTTGTTACACGTCGGTCCAATTTCAGTTCCGGCGGAAGCAGTAGTTCACTTTGCCAGTGACTATTATTAAACGTACGACATAATGAACTCTATCGTGCATGGGAAACAACTTGCTTTGTATTCAATATTAGATACTGTGATAAAATGGCATCCATCGGTCTCGCATTTAATTCATTGAAAGTATGTACCACGCGATTCTTTACGCTGTGTGGAGTTTAACTTATAAAATTTATAAAAAACGGTTTAATTTATAAAAAGATTAGTTTAAAATTTATATTCGTTGTGTATGTTACGGTTTATTTTATCGCCATGATACCGAAGTGTTTCTCCGAACAGAACGGTGATGATATTTTCAACGGATTCGTGTACCTATAGGACAGAAACAACATACATAGAACAAAATGATCGATGCGCGTGATTGATGAGTAATGATCGTAGACTTATGTACACGGAGTCAACTGTTTACAATAAATAAGTCTTTAATAAATATGCTACTACATATTAATAGATTCTACAAAAAAAAAAGAAGAAAAAAATCGCAGCGAGGTTTCTCCAACAGATACATTTATCAAAATTCGATGAAATTCTTTTGCTTCGAGAAACAAGGAGACGTGACGATTTTTCGTTAAATATAATTCAACGAAATGAATTCTTCAAGTGGCACTCGATAATCAAACAATTTTCAAACATTAAATGTTGACATATAATAAAGATTGAAAATATGAGTAGCGTATTTTATGGCGTCATAATTTTACTCATTATCAATCAATCTTTTGTTTTAGAAACGCTTCTTTTGGATTATATATTTTTACGGTAATCGATTTCGCAAAACTGAATTGTAGCTGATATAGAATTACAAAGTAATAATAAGCGTTGCTTTCGTTGCGAGAAACTCGCACAGTGCCATGTAAAACAAAGTCTGGTAAATACATACAAAATTTATTCGAACATAAAGTTAAATGTATCGACCACTTGTTTGCGATAATTTTGATTAAACATTTCATAAAATGATAAATGGTATATTTTCATACCTGGAAACTCGAACTATAACAAATTGCAATTATAATATAATGGAAACGCTAATTAAGACCTTTGTAATTTTCACGTCGGCACTGTCGAGCCCGTCGCGAAACGAGTTCCTGAAATAAAATTGGAAGCGCGAGGAATAACGATCGAGATGGAACTCGAATGACCAGTATACGCAATTTGTGTCGACCTGATTAATCGGTCTCCTTGGTAAAATAAGAAAGCCAATATTCTCTCTCTCTCTCTCTCTCTCTCTCTCTCTCTCTCTCTCTCTCTCTTTCTACTTCACTCCATTATAAATACTGAGATTACGTCGAACGAAATTTACTCTATGCATGCCAAATTATTATTAACAATTACTATTAATTTACTTCACGCATGCCAAGTTATACATACGTCGCTCGTAGAAATTGCATTTTATAGCGTTTGATTGCGAGATCGCGAGAGACAAACTTACAAATTTGATTAATCGCTTGCCAGGAATTTTCTCAAACTCGCGATGCCTAAACGTAGATGGTTACAGACGGCTGTCGAAATATTTTTTTTCCATATCCTACAATTTGTATATGTATAATTTATGCTAGTTAAAAACTTACTTTGTTACGTAGTGCACTAAGCGTAATCGAAAACGCCTTCGCTTCTCATTTCGGCGAAATGTGCGAAGCGTAATTTCATCGCGAGACAGCTACTTAATTTTTATTGAACAGTTTGTCTCCTTAATTAAAGTGAATATCTATTAATCGTGTTTCCTCGAAAATAATCGTGTTTCATGCTCGCAAATTAAATTGACTTCATCGTCCATACGTCCATTTCCCTTTTTCCAAGTCGTTTATTGTCTTACGCTCCTCGCTCGCTAAAATATCGTCATTAATTCTTTACGCTTACGCACTAATCGCGCTAAGAGTTTGGCAGTAATGTACAAAATGTTTTCTACGTCGATACGTCGGCGAGGTGAGAGCGGTTCATGTCAAGAAAGTGCAATATATAATTTGGAGTAACATCTTAATTTAATGTTATAACATAATTTAATGTAGATATTATTTTCTAACATGAATATTACTGTCTGTGTCTTTTATATTTAGTGTCATTTAATGCAGATCTTGACTTCCCTTGTATTTTATTTGCTCAATTTTATATAACTGGATTTTTTATTGCTCTCGTGATGCTCTCGTGCTTAATAATAACGTTAGTTAAAAGTGAGACAGTCACATTCATTAATTTCTAAATGTACGATGACGATATATACCTAGATTATCATGCTGGAAATATTCTGTAGGGTAAAGTAGGGTGAGATGGCCTTAGAGGAAAGATGGCCCATTCATGTTCATTCAATACTAGATGGCGAATTGGAAAGAACATGAGTGGGTCATCTCTTCTCTATGACATCTTGTTCGAGTTTACCCTAGTTGTTAAAGCTATTGAAGATGTATCGTTGATCTTTAAGATCTCTAGTTATAAGAGAATTATCATTGTCTTAAACCAGTCACTTTGAAAGTAATATACAGTTTGTTAAGTAAGAGCGTGTACAGCATACTTTGAACGTTTAGATCTTTGAAACTAATAATCGTAGAATAATAATCAACATCTCATTTTAAAGCTTAAGTCCCATTTATGATAAAACAAGTCGGAACCCTCCACTTCTTACCTCTTTTATATATAATTGCAAATATATATTATGTGTGCAAGGAACACAGCCTCGTAGCGCGACGCGTATGCGGCACTCATGGCGGTTTACATATTTCTCAGGCAAGAATTCAACGCCAACTGAATCTTTCGTGACATCCAAAGGACAAAGGTTTCATCTATCGACTCACGCAAAAATTAGGGCAATATTTGAAAACCAACTGCCAGTTATGCTGTACACTTAACAGACTGTAAGTAAAATCTAAAATACATTTTTCTTGCATACATACATGTGTAATATGCAGTCCTTTTAAAAGTAATAAAGCTCAGTACTTATGCACTGGAATATTCTTAAAGCAATACATAGAATGTTCTTTGGAATTTTATATGAACAACCTTTATCTATAAGTTCTTTTATAATTATACCGAAATTAAGTTTTCGTTGAAAGATATCGTGATCTGAAAGTGCTGCGGCAGATAAAGATTATCAGAGTTCAGAAATGGCACATTCGCATGCGTTATGTTAACTTACCATCTTGTAATAGAATGGAAAACTACTTGCTCTGAAATCCAATGAAGATTACGATTTTGCGGAACTACCTAGGAGACGCACAATTACGGCATGACCTGTTTTGCCGCCAGGAAGTACTTTGAGATTAAAGTTAAGTTTCGTGCTTGTTATCCGGCGGTTTGATATTCTCTCAGTTCGATGCCACCAGCAATTGCCCCTTTCGGATAACGAGCATAAAGAGACACGCATTGGTCGGCACGCTCTTGTGTCGTTCAAACAAACGCGACCGAAGATGCTTCGTTTTTGCCCAATGTCCATCGATTCTCGACACGAACCGCATCTCTCACCGTAAATGCTTTGGGAATCGATATCGGAACGATTTCGGTGAACGCAATTTACTACCGTTATGGATTTTTAAATTTAGCCTGCATCAAAATGTTTTTTGTCATGTAAAATGTGTTATCAATAAATATTGAGAGCTTTATAATATCTGTTATAGATAAATTACAGTTATTATAACTCTTTTTCGATGATTTTTGAGTTTTGTACTATCTCAAAGTTTTATAAGTCTATTTTTATT
This sequence comes from Temnothorax unifasciatus, assembly GCA_030770225.1. Classification (NCBI taxonomy): domain Eukaryota; kingdom Metazoa; phylum Arthropoda; class Insecta; order Hymenoptera; family Formicidae; genus Temnothorax; species Temnothorax unifasciatus. Next base: position 11,039 of record JASTWK010001846.1, on the reverse strand, counting down.
ATAAGATTATATGGAGAATGTCTAAAGAAATACTTCTCCCTTAATATTGTTACGATAAAACTTTATATTAATTATAAAAAATTCAGTAGATTCGCACATTGTCTATCATATACATAAGACGTAGAGACAAACGGATTCCCGAATCGGCTATCTGATGCTGTTGTAAACTTTCCATTTTTACATATTAATAATTTGAATTCTTCTCGCGTGTCAAATAAGATATATCATCAGTTGGGCAATTAGAACTACTGCATTTCTCGATTCAGCCATCAAGAAAATCGCCCATAGAAATCGTTATTATATTCAGAGATAGCAAAAAAATGATCTCTTATACACAATTTAGAATAAAACAGCATAAAATTGTCAATATGATAAAAATAGCCAGTATGATAAAGCACAATATCAATATCAAAGGAAGGTTGACTGCAGGTAAATCAGTTTGCCGTTCATATTTTTATCGTCAAATCTTGTATAATTGTTGTTTATATCAGTATTTTCCGCTCTGATGTCTGAACCTGAAATTAAAATCTCGAAAATGGCAATCCACAATAACTGTGTTATAAGAGACATTGTCTACTTTTTTCTTTAAGCGGAATTTAACTGGACAAATTGTACTATTTTCAATATCACTCAGTCGTAAATTGTATACATGAGATCATTTTTTTGCTTTTATACTCGCAATTATATTGCTTGATAAAATAAAAATATTCATCAATCGGTTAAAATGCTATTAAAAATAAATTTCGATAATAATTAGATGAATAAAAAAATTTAATTATATTAACCGAAAGAATGCCCTTAATGTCTAATTAAATATATATTTTTTTAACCAAAATTTTGATTATCTGTATTTAAATCTGATCGATTGTGATTCGAAATTTAATACGACGAATAAAAATTCAATTTTTATTCATTTTTGATTCATATTCGATTTAAGTTCTTAAAGTGTTTATTCAAAAAAGTTTACACAACTAAATCGATCTCACCGAAACTGCAACCATATCGATCCCCTCATAATATCAAAATTTCTGCACGACACATGTCGTGTGCCACCTGCTCGTTGCATGAATGTGAAGTAAGTCGTAACGTAGAGTGATTGCTATGTACACGTAAGTTTACAATTGCGCACAAATCAGCCTCCGGCCATCCGAGGGATGGCGTTACATCGCCAGTCTCTCCAGCGGAAATCTCGTTGTAGTCTGCGAGATCATATCGACCACGTCGCTGTCCTCATAGTTTCTTTCGTCCGAGCTAAACGTCGTAACTTCCGCGATAACGTCGTCGGAAGCTGCCAACGTGCTGGACTCGACCGTGACGATCGCGAGCTCGCTCGAAACGATCGAGGACGACTCCTCGTCGACGAGCGAGGAGTACGATAGCGAGGAGTCCTCGTCGTCGGATTCCTGCCAGGACAAGGACGAGGAAGGGAGAACTGGCGAGAGTTGAGGCAGAGGTGTTGTAGTGTAGGCGCATGTATCTTCAGGAACTTTGGTGGTTGACGATAGCAGTGCTATTTTGCTCCTCGACGTCGCCGATATCGACCTCGATCGACCCGGCAGAGCCGCGCTATCCCGGGAAGACTTTCCTATCCTACGCGAGCCTACCGGTCTCGCGATGTGATTCCTCGAGGACGGCGGGGGCTTTTTCTGATCAGACTGCGGCGAACTCGGCCTTTTGATAGAGAAGAGAACGGTTGACGCACCAAGAAGAGACGGCGAAGAGGACAACGTGGCTGTCGAGGCCCATTGCTCCTCGCTGGCGGGCGCTGTTAGCGACAAAGAGACTCGGGACGAGGAGGTCGTGCCAGGCCCGTACCGCTTCCGGGATGGCGATGCCACCGTGCTCATCCCCCAGCTCATCTGCTGCTGAGTCGTCCTCTTCCTCTTCTTCTTCCCGTCCGTCAAATCAGGCTTTTTACTTTGATTATCGGCGACCCTGAGGTTTGGCTTTTTCGCATTTGACGTTGGTGCTTTGTTCTTACCGAGCGTGTGGTTCCTGCCGCCGCCGTCTATCCGCGATTTCCGCTTCTTCGCCGACACGGAGAGGGCCTGCCGCCTGCAGGCCTCCTCGCTGGCCGCCCCCTCGCAGGATCGCTTGGATTCCGGCGTGGTGTTGCTTACGATCTCCGATGACGCCTCGATGACACCTGCCACTGATTCCGCGATCGATTTCTCGGTGACTTTGCATTGGGAACCGGGTTGCTCGCCCGACCTGCACCGTCTCTTCCGCTTCTTCTTCTTCTTTCGGCTGTTGTTGCGGCATTGAACCTCCGGGGGCGGCGTTACGCGACACATCTTTAGCGTCTCGTCGCTAGTCTGGCAATGATGATGCCAATGGCGAACTTTGTGATGGGCGCCCAGTATCCGCCTCTGCAGGATCTCCAAGCGATCAGCCGAGACCACCTGCGTCAGCACCCGAACGTTGGATGACCTTTTGCCCAGAGTGTTACCTTCTGTGACAATTACTTTCTTCGGATGGCCATAACGGTCCATACCAATGTAAAGCGTTTCGTTCTCCTTGGACCAGTGTGCCGAGATGTACGTATTGTAATTGTGTTGCTCCAGAGTCTCATTGAAGATGCATGCTTTTGTGCAATTGAGCTGAAACAGAAATTGAAAGAAATAATTTGATAAAATGACGAGTTTTATTGTGTTGAAAGATTCTTGTAAGTGTGAAGCAGAAGATATTAACGAGTTGATAAAGCTACTGCATTTATTTTATAGACTTTCCTATCTTGTTCTTATCTGATTTAAAATTTATTGGCTCAAAACTACTTTGCTTAATTCTAGCGTTAGTGTTATAATTGCTAACAATAAGTATTAGAACATATTAAATATTATAACTATTTATTTTGTTGACTGATTCTTTTCTGCCGATGTTTCAGTTTAATGTTCATTCTCAAATTAATATATATTCGTTTTTTTTTATTCAATTAAGAATTACAATACGTTACACGTCATAAATAAGCAACTGGCTTTTAATAATCCTAATAAACCGTAAAAAAAACATTAATTGAAATGACTGAAGAAAATACGTAATAAAAATTTTTCGTCGAAAGAGATCAAGATTTTAGTTCGAAATCTGCATTTTATTTGACAGAATATTCGGAAAAGCGTTTACACTTCTGTTTATAGACATATATTAATTATACAGTGTAGGCTTCAAGTATTTCGTAAAACAAAGGATTTTAAACGCACCGGAGCAGAATTTCCTTCAAAATAGGATTTTTGCCCATTTACGTGTCCTTTTTCCATTTGCTGCCTCAATTAATTTCGCGATGCACTCTCGGTTTGTACACAGCGCAATGTATCTGTTCGGGATACATTAATGGGCAATGCACACGTGCGCAAAACGAGGTTAATGCAAGTTAAAACGCTAGGCTGTTTCCTTAGCGAGACATTAAGGATAATGCGGAACCAACCGACCGTCCAACGATGGTGCACAGTGAACATTAAGTTATCGCTGGCTAGTGGTGCATGTGTGCCATAATTTCGCCGTTAGGCGTTATGGTGACTTTGTAGATGAAACGGCGGTATTCTTCACAGACAATTACACTTGTCGGTTCAACTAACAAACATCGGTTCAAACTGCTTCATCTCATGCCGCGTGGCGTATTTTATTTACACTTGAGTGTACTTTATATGGGGCAATCAAGAGCAAACAGCCTACAAATACGAAGTTAATTTTTTCAAATACATTGAATAAATAGTTGTAAAAACCTGGCTTGTCCTTGTCAAAATAATAATTATTCCTCTTAAACCGGATTTCAGCATCTGTAAACCAGAAGAGAAGCGATTATAGTTCCGCGTACCTAAACCGTGTGAATAAATAATCCTGTTACTAATCATTGTTATGCTAATTCATTTAGGTCGCTCCTATATAAACTTGTAACTAAATCTTTTTATGTCGCAGTTAAATGCGGCATTATACCGGGAATGATAGCGACTTTATTGAGCATCACATGTGCGGCACAAGTACGCTAAACGAGTCGCATTGATCCTCGGATTCTAGTAAGCAGCGGGTAACGAGCGATTACGCGTCAAGAGAGGCGCCGCGAGAAATCTAAACAAATTTCGTATTTTTCCTCGGATATTTACGGCTATGACGAAATGAAGGCTACGCCAAATCTGTCTTCTCGATATTGGCTTATGCGAGAAATGCAGATGAAATTATTAGGACGATCGCTACACAGAGAAATAATTATTTTTTTCAAAAAAAATTTTATTGATTTAATAAAACCGGAAGATTGTATGTTGCCAAGCAGATGATTTGATTAGCTTAATAAAATATTTGTACAAAATATTTTGTTCTTTTTGTTCTTTTGACTATTTTGTTTGTTGACTATATTGATTTATTCTTTTTAACTAAATATTTTATACTATCAATTATACATAATATAACATTAACTAAATATTTCTTTAAATAAATTTACTATTTTTAAAAACGTTAATGTTCTTGATTCAATAAAATTATTTTATTGAGTTAACAAAATTCATCATTAACTTAAAAAAAAAAAATGATTTTGTATGATACCATTTTCAGAATTCAATTATTTCATTTTGTTCAAATAATAGACGTGTACTTAATTCAATAAAATAAATAATTGGATCAATAAATTGAAAAATCAAAAAAATTGTTTTGTTGATTCTACAATATTTTTCCCTCAGTGTATTTTCTTTCCTTTCAAAGCGTATAGATATTATAAAACTACGCGACGCGTGAAATAAACGAAATGTCGAAATATACATTTGATATGTTTATCTCTTCTTTTCTGTAAATTTAGATCGTTAATGTTATATAAGATTTAAATAATAAGATGATACGTGAATAATGAGTTTAGAAATAATAAATTAACTTGCATTAATGCAAATTGATTATGTTACGTGAATGATTGATATAAGCAGTAGCACCATTCTTTTAAAGAAAACTGTAAGTGACTTTAAACAAATACAAGCGCACAATTATATTAAATGCACATAAATACATTTAAAGACAGTGTCTGTATTCATTCTTAAATAGAACAATGATATGCTGAATTGCTAAGAATTTTTCGATTTTTATGAATTGTTAAATGGAAAATGGGAAAATAATAATAAAAACTGCATTGCTTTTGCTGCATTTACTTTTCCTAAACCTTTAGATCGTCTAAAGCGTTTTTCCGGATTAAAAAATTTCTTCAAAAGCGATCGCAAGTAAACTGTGTCTGTTACATCAAGTCGAGTCATTTGGCTGTTTCAACGACAGCGGAAGTACGGTGCAAATGCCAAGAATAATGTATACTGGACTATCATAATATATGCAAGAATGTAGGCAAGATTTTTGGGAGAATGCTAAAATGTTACGCGGCAAACAATATTTGCAAGATTTGCAAGAAAACACTATCTTTTCGCAATTAAATTGTAATAAAACTTTAAATAGTTTCTTTTTCATTCCCAAACATTTCCCCAATATATAGAATGTTTCCTTGTTTTTATATATAAATTTTTAAATTGATATGTAAAACGCTATTTTCTTAAAAGATTTGAATAGGAAAGATAGATTTTCAATTAAAAAATTGATAAACTTTACATATATAACTTTTGCATAGGTACTATTAAATATCTATAGTAAATATAACTCGATATTACATATATAATACATAACATCTCTATGCGAGATGTGTACGTCATATCTTTACCGAAGCGTTACAAAAAAATATATGATTGATTTACGGATCATTAGATATCTGCTACCGGATTATAAATTATTCGGGTAGCCGAGAAACTGAATGTGACACGGTGATCGGTCAATGAGATGCAAGACGAAAGTAAAATAACGTACTAATTGCGTATCTCTTTCGGTTCTTTGAGGCTACTACTAAAGATTGGAGAATGTTGCTCCTAGTACATTAAATTATTTTTAATTTAACGAGGCTTTGTATTTAGTCAATCAATGCTTTTTTTTCGAAAATTACGCTGCAACTTTTGAAGCAAGTGTTTCTTTATTTTTCAAGTCTTTCATGCAAATATTTATAAAAAGAAAGCGAGAAAACATATTTATTATAACATACTTATTTTATAATATATTTCTTCAAATGTATTTACTGCATTCATATTATATCCGCGTTTTGGTATTTAAGGAAATTTGAGAAAAGGATTTAAAAGGATACGAAATAAAATTTTATTTAATTCGGTAATGTTTTATAAAATTTTGCTTAGATCTCATTTTCACCGAGGAAGTTTAAAGTTGCTGAATATAACGATTTCTTGAAGGAGTTTAATGCGCTCTAATCATTCGAGTGACTTTGAAGAGAATGTTGTATAGGGATCGCAGGTGATGTTAACGACGTGACGCCAATTATAGCGTCGCGAATCGCGAAGTTGTAGTAAATAATGATTTCGTTAGAAACAAAACAACTAATGGAGACGGCGACAGTAAAGAGTGCCAGAAGAATGCAACTATCTTTTGCCACTTTATAACTCGGCTGTGCTGCTTGTTCTTCTCGTACGACGGATAATTATACTATACTTATATACTATAATATGTTTCTTGCATATTACGTGCATAAGAGGCCATCAGATGAATACGGAATTTAACCCTTTTATCTATATATGTCATATAAAAGTGGATGTTATTTACAAAAGAAATATTTAGCTGTGATTCTCTCAGATCGATGTGTTATTTCAATTTCTTGGTGTAAGAGATTTTTACATGAAAAAGGGACAGCAATAATAATATTAACTCTCTAAATCTGAATCAGTGGAAAAGTCACTGATTCCATCAGTGACGTCTTGCATCGCTAATAAAACAGTGAAACAGGACCGAACGTGCTGCGCAATCAGTGAGAACGGCAAAGCTCACAGATTGGTCAGTGGTTATATCGTCATTCACTTATTATTATTAGGCAATTTTTGGCGATCGTTTAGTACATATACCAAAGTTGCTATCCGTATCTGCTATTGGTTCTGGTACAGTTTGGTACCCTTTCGTTGCTTATACCAGAGTCACGCCAAAAATCGCCTATTATAGTGGCTTCCAAGAGAACATGCTCGTGCGTGCGTCTTATATATGATAATATAATATCAGCGAAGAGAAGTGATATATCCATTATTCATCTTCGTTATTGATAAGTATACATTGGTGGTAAGTAAAAGTTTTTGCATTATTAAATACAAAACCGATATTCGCACGCCAATTCCCTAACAGCACATGATATCGCGAATGTACTCAGAACGTATAAATGCATGAAAATATACATAATTTACTAAGAAAATTCCTATAATTCTCTACGTTTGCGATAGCCAGTCTCAAAATCTATAACTTGTGCCGTTTGGGTTTCCACACCATATGCATTGAATTTATATACCAAGACAAGGTTAGGTTAGTTGCCGGCGTACACATACACATAATTTACATATACTTTTTTAGATATGATTTAATGTAAATACATGAATAAATTATGTATTTAGTGTAAATACATGTTTGGATACAGTTTTTTATGATGTACTTATAGTATTATATTTCGCAAAAAATGCAGTAATATACGGTTATTTTAATAACATATTTTTGGCATTTTATAACTTATAAAATCTACTAGAATTTTGAAACAGCAATTTTTACAGCACTTTGTACTGCATAATAACATATATTTTTAGAGAACGCATTTTGGCGAAATTATATCTGATTTTTATTATTTTATATGCTATTATTACATATGTACTTAATATGTGTAAGTTGTCTAGCTGGATATACATTTCAATTTGTTTCAGATAATCTTCAATTATTAAAATTTTGTGGACATGGGTGAAATTACGAAATGGTCGCCAGACAAGGTAGCAGAGAAAATATTGAATCTTACACAAGACAAATTAGTTGCTAATGCTTTTTTGAGTGAGCATTTTGAATGAGTGAGCCAACATTTTTTTTCATGCAGAGGGATTTTGTAATTCTTGTTATAGTTGTAACTATATTTCTGATTTTTAATATCATATTGATTAACAAACACTGATGACTGTTGAAACTCGTAGAATTTGTCTGTACAGTTGAGGCTCAGAGATGATCACTGAAAGATCGTAAATAATAGCTGCGGTCCACTTGACGCTTCAGATGCTTTAAAGCGTTCTTCTTCTCCTTCTTTCTTCATTAAAAACAAGGAGAAGATGAATGCTACTAAGCATTTGTAGCGTTTTTCAAGTGAACCGCAGCCAATATCTCGTAACATGGAATATGCGATCTCTCAGTGGTTATTTGTAAATTCTAACTTTTCAGACGAGTCGTAACAGTTTTGGATTCAAATATCGATATCGATCTGAAGTTGTTGCAGCGTTTTGCGAAAAGTGATATGGATCGTCTGAATTGTTATGTATGTCACCAAAATGTCCCCAATGGATTGAATGGTTTAGTGCGGCATTTACAATTTTCTCATGGACTTACAATTCATCGGGGAATGGGGAAAAATGGTTTTGAATGTGGCCAAGATGGATGTCGTCGAACGTTTATGTATTTCTATACATTGAGAAGGCACATACGTGATGATAATTTAGAGCCTGAATTAATTCCTGACGACGAATTATTTCCTGATGATGAATTAATTCCTGACGACGAATCAATTCTTGACGATAACGATGAATTTCATGCACATGACGCTGCAGTGGAAGAAGTGGTCAACGTGAGAAATTTTGAAGAAGCTGACAAAAATCTAAACTTTGATTTATATGCTTCGATTGTCAGATTAATTGCAAGACTTCAATCCAAGGGAACTATGAGTATCACTATTTTGAATCACGTTTTAGATGAATTAGAGAAAGTGGTCTTGAGTTTAGCTAGTTTCTTGAAAACAAAAGTTGTCAATTATTTTCAAGCAAGAAATGCTACTGAAGATCCTGAAGTTGTTGAATTACTACCGCTCTGATCGTGGTGAAATGATGAGTTTGAATTCAGCTCTTTTAATTTGGGATTACTGTTACTACACAAAATGCCTGTGTTTCTTTCTTTTTGTCAGACAATTACTAGTGCGGATATGATTTCTTTATTTTTCAGATAGAACAAGACTTTATTGGTATTTATTCGGGTTGTGAAGACAACTTCTTCGCTCTACCTTTTATACTAAAAAAATTCTTGCTTACGCCACACAATATAGACCAGATATCATGAAGAGAACTAATGATTTTCCGGTTAATGATGGTGAGTGTTTCAGACTAATAAATTGTTTTTATTTACTGATAAATCTACTTATTGACCGGAGTAGTTCTGACTAAAAAGTGAAAATTTTCACAATATGCCTGATGTTTTTTTTTGTCAGACGATTTACGAGCTCTGATCGTTCTGACTCCTTTTGCCTCCATCAAACTCTTTACGAAAAAATAATGGAGGAAAAGGCAAAGAAAATAGCAAGAAAAAAGTGAGTAGGTTCTTTTATTTTATTTAGGTTATTAATATTTTTTTTAAAGGTAATTTTACACATCCTTTTTATTACAGTTGCAAAAAAAAAGAAAAAAAGAAAATGAGAACATTCCGAATACTGAGCTACCAAATCCTCATTTTATAAAAATTCTGCAGTATGTTTTTAAGCTTTTAGATGTCGCCACGTATTTATAAAATAAAAGGAATACATTGCAAATTATCGCTGTACATCTTTGTTCTACAGGAAGGAAACAAATCTTTCTCATATTGAAAAAACTTAAGGACTGAGGCGAATGGCAACATGCAACCATTTATTATGTACATCCGAGGTCAACAAAGGGCCACTTCTTCGTCCAGGGTGACGGATGGTCCTTAATCTTCCGCATCGAGCAACTTCTATCGCAGCATTTGATCTGTTATTCAATTGTATCAAGTACTCCACGTTTCATATTCACCTTCTCTTTAACATTTTTATAATTCATTGAAAGCTTTTTTATTAATTAATGTCCAACCGTCAAGTATTGTTTCTTTCTTTACATATTAACATTATAACACGGAAGTTGGAGAGCTAAGTAGCAGAGAAGAGAATAATATTTATTAAAATTTCTTTAATCTATTATTCATTAAGATATTCTTTTAAGATATTCTTTAATATATATTAAAAAAAATATAATACATTAAGATATTCTTAAATATAATATATTAAGATTAAATATAATATTTTTAACCAGCTTTTAATTTGCTTTGTAATTTTAATCCACTACCAGTAATTCACTAATTATATCATATATTTTAGTATTAGCATATATGAAATGCACATAGAAAAAAATTAGCTACAAATTTTGTCGTAAATATGGATAGCTAGATTGTTTACAGTGAGAGCTATTAATTTAGCAACAGTAGCAAAATCTTTTTGCAATTATTATTAACAATAAGTAGCAAAAGGTTCAGCAAAATTAGAGCTCTTGCTGTAAAAAATGTTAGCTGTCCATATTTATGACTAGATTTGTTATAGTAGCTAATTTTTTTCGCGTAGTACGTTCACTAATCAAAAAGTGAATTTTTCACTGAGTAAATCAGTATACTTTTACTGATTTATTCAGCATTCCAAGTTTCACTAATTTTTCAGTTGAATTTCACTGATTGTCAGTGGCATATTTAGACTGATGCATTCAGTGAACAGTCACTGCTAATCAGTGACTATTCACTGTTTCAGATTTAGAGAAAATATAAAAAAATTAAAAAATTAAAATAAAAATATTCTAAAAAAAACATTTTCATTTTAATTTTTTCGGGAAAATGTCTAGATAATATTTTCAAGATATTAGTGGAATATTTTTTTACTTATTTCAGAAATATTTTTAAAAATATCTCGCAATGTTATTTTATATAATCATAAAATATTTTTAGAATGTTGTTATATTTCTAATATTTTAGAAATATTTTTCCAATATTTTCTAATGATACTATATGTTCAATAAATTATAGGTTCTTATAATGTTTAATATCCAGATTTATACTGTTTATTGTCATCTATTTATTATTTATTATTGATGCTTTTAAATATGTATACCACAACATGCGTCGAAAGGTGTAATTCGAAAGAACAAGCAGCAGGTGCTTTATTCAGTTCCACGCAATTAACGAGGTGCAATCGA
>JASTWK010001845.1:0-23564 GCA_030770225.1 Temnothorax unifasciatus | reverse complement strand
TTGGCCGTTTAATTCTTGTACGAGATACGCGTTCGAGCGTATTATCTGTTGTACTTGGTATGGTCCCTCGAATACCAAGTGTATTTTTTGCGTCCATTTGCGACTCGCGTCTGAGCGTCGATGCGTTTTAATCCAGATTGCTGCCCGACGCGGTATTGTGCTGTGCCGTGCTTGTCGGCCTGAATTTTCCTTTTCCTAGTTGCTTTGGCCAGGCGTTCGCGCACCTCTCGCACTTTTTAAGCCCATTCTTACACGTGTTCCTCGTCTGCGAGGGGAATTAGCGCGGGATCTATTGTTGCTAAATGGCCCGTTTCTTCGCCGTTATGAGTTCGCACGGTGCGAATCCGTGCGACGAGTGTGTCGTATCAAACATAAGACGATTCCACGCGTGTTGCTTGTGGCTCGCGTATGTTCTAATTATTCGCCCTATCTCGCGCATTACCCTTTCTACAGGGTTTGATTGGGGATTATACGGTAAGGTTCTCCGCGCGATGAACCCTTTGTTGCTCGCGTATTTGCGCCATCGTTCTGTGAGGAATTGACTGCCATTGTCCGTTAATATTGTTCAGGAATCCCTATTTCTGTGAAAAACTTAGTTTCCAATATCTCGATAATCGTATCGAGAGTTGGTCGCGCATCGGATATAATTGTATATATTTTGAGATTGGTCCATTAATACTAAGATATATTTATAGCCTGCTCCGTGACTGGTAGTGGACCGAAAATGTCCATCGACAAGGTATCACCCGTGCTTCTGGCAATCGGTAGTATTCGTTGCCTACTGTCGCTCGCGTGTAAATTTTGTGGCTTGGCAAACCTCGCATGCCACTACGTCACGCGCTATTCGTGCGAGGTTTGCTCCGCGAAGTATCGCTTGAGGAAGCTAAGCACTTTGTCGGTCCAAAGTGAATCAATAATATGTACTTCACGTGTGATTTTCCACGTGATTCCTCGCGGTAAGGCTATCCGATCGCCTCCCGGACATTTTACGCGTATTATGCCTTCGCGCTCATAAATTTTATTGGGTTCCGTTCGTGCTCGTCTCTCAGCGATTCCTCGTTTGCTTGCGCTTCTTTAATTATTTCGATCCACCACGTGGTATAATGCCTGCGTTACGTTTTAATTAAGATGATTCGTTTTGTCTCGCTCGTCACGTCGCCATGGTTCGCCATTGCGCGTCTCGATAATGCGTCGGCAATCGCGTTTTCTTTTCCCGGTAAATGAATGATTTCTAGCTCGAATTCTGCAAGAAAGCAAAACATCGCGCTATGCGAGCATTGTTGTACGCATGTACTCAGGAATTTGAGTGCCTGATGATCGGTGGAATTCTTACGTGGCGTCCTAGTAGTAATGTGTGCCATTTACGCAATGCCACACTACCGTTAAACATTTCTAATCTGTGATCGTGTAATTAATTTCTGCGCCTTTCAGGCTACGGCTAGCGTATCCTATCTTTGTTTAATTTCTTCGCTGTTCGGTTGGTATTGATATAGTTGCGCTCCTAATCCTGATCTAGCTGCATCTACGAATATTCCGTACCTGGCGTTGGTTGGAATAGGTAAGATCGGGTGCTTCGCAAATGCTTGTTTTATATCGTTAAAACGCGCGCTGTCGCTCGTTCGTCCATACGAATTTCTGTCCTTTTTTTAGTAGTTCCTCTAGTGGTTTTGTCATTCTTGCCATATTTTTGATAAATCGCCGATCCCAATTGATCAGTCCCAAGAATGATTGCACTTGTTTCTTGTTGGTGGGTTTCGAAGTTTGCGATTGAGGTTCGTGTCTCCTGGTTGATTTCCGCCTTGATCTCGTTGAATGTGTGTCCGAGAAATTTGATCTTTTCTCGTAAGAATTCACATTTTCTCGGTTAATTGAATCCGAATTTCCATGGAGTCAACACCCATTTGATGTGGAAAATATGCTCCTCTAATGTGTCTGAGGCTATTAAGGGGATCCTATAGTGAAGGCCGAACTTCCTCGACGTCGGTAATGTCAACTTCGGCAAAGGCCAAACTCCGACGCGGAAACGCCACCCGTAAGGTGGTGCCACTGGTGGTGACAACGCGAACTCCGTACACGTACGCACACCACTGAATTGCTCACACGGACGCACGGTGGTGAGGAGACATATGCTATAGACGCGGCAACGCCGCGCGGCGTTGCCGCGTCTATGGATTCTAGCAATACGGCCTGAACCTGAAAATGCTTTCTGGCCGTCCGTAGCAGAAGGCAGTAACGTATCAAGGCTAATAAGCACCCGCTTTTTATAAATTACATATATTTTATGCACACATGTGCGTATATATATATATATGTATCTATTATTATGTGATGTTTATAATTGTCTGATGACAATAATAACAGTAGCATAATTGAGAGGTGAATTAGTATACATAGTATGTATTGACGCGGCCATCTCTGGTTGACCTGGCAACCTTGCGACTATCTCGATAGCAGCTCATCCAGCAGCGTGTTCAACATTTTTGGGCACAATGGTCAGCTCATTATCTACAACGCCAGCAGGCGATTTCCAAGTGGCATCACCCTAACAACAACATCAAGGTGGGTCCATCGTGCTGCTCACCGACGAACGCTCTCCACCGTGCAAGTGGCCACTCGCCAGAGTAACGGCATTGCACCCCGGCAAGGATGGACTCACTAGGGTAGTTACCCTCAAGACGGCCACCACGATGCTCACCCGGCCAATTGCCAAGCTTGCCACATTATTCATTTCATAACAGACCATGAGTAAGGAATCATCAACAAGGTTGCTGATGGCGGGCGGAATGTTTGAGATTCCGTTATCACGTTGCGCCACCGGATCAGATGGCAGCATCGACCGGGTATCGACCGGCCGGATCCGCGCGGCGGCGATCGCAAGCACGGGCGCGAGCGTCGTCGTCTTCTTCCGCACGACGATCAGAGTAGAAATATGGCCGCGCAGTGACAAGACGCATAACGTGTGCTACGTGCGTACAAGTTGTGACTCCGCATTGAAGTGCATACCGCAGTGACCAACGCTGCCTAGAGACATTTCCAAGATGTAAAAGAGACCGCTCAGCTCAGCTCTGGTACATCAACACGACGGCTCAAGCTTACACGTGCGCGAGTGCCGACCGCCACGTGTCTCACCGGCTCACGGGCAACTCAACAGTAGAAGAGCAATTAATATAATTGTATCGGACAATCAAACGACTTCTCCTTATACAAGCTCAGCGAACTCTCAGGTCAGACTGTACATTCATTTCAAATTAAAGACAGCTCAGACTGTGCTCTGAGCTATACAAAATAAAAGGAAATAATTCATTAACACCTTCCACGCGCGTCCTTCTCATCCCGCTTCCATCGCCGGGATAAAACAGCGATTTCGCGAACAGATATATTATTTTTTTATTGTTGCTGTCGAAAGTAAATAATTTTACATAAAACCAGTAATGCAATTGAACATAGATATACATACACACGCACACGCATACGCAATCGCACATACATACGCATACGCACATACATATTATTTTTATTATTTTTTCTGTGGGCCCCAGGCCCCGTCCACAATGACGATATCACGGACATGGGACGTCTCCAGGATCATACTCTGATTACTTTGTACTAACAATAAGAATAATTCTGCATAAACTTTTTTTATTTTGTGCCTTTATATCATATGTATTTTTCAAGCAAAGTACATTTGCAGAATATATGCGATGGAAGATGTATACACACACACACACACACACACACACACACCACACGTACAAACAATATCTTGAAAAATAAAAATAAGATTTACAACTCTCATAGAAATAATATTCATTTTCAGAAAGTAATTATATTACAATAAATATCATAACATATTTCGATCAAGCTATTTAATTCTTATTCAATTTATTTATTGTTGTGCATACAAAATAATAGGAATTGCTTATATATAAATGTATTTATATGGATATACACACATTAATAATATTTTTATTATTAAAAATAAAATTAATAATATAATGCATAAATATTATTGAATTGTTGTAACTACTTTCTACAAATCCATATTTTTTATTTTTGCATCGTATTATTGATTTTATTTTTAACATTATAGATATTATCAATGTGTGTATATCCATATAAATACATTTATATATAAGCAATTTCTACTATTTTGTATGCACAACAATAAATTAAATAAGA
This sequence comes from Temnothorax unifasciatus, assembly GCA_030770225.1. Classification (NCBI taxonomy): domain Eukaryota; kingdom Metazoa; phylum Arthropoda; class Insecta; order Hymenoptera; family Formicidae; genus Temnothorax; species Temnothorax unifasciatus. The sequence goes on along the minus strand of JASTWK010001845.1, from coordinate 19,385 downwards.
AATAGCTTGATCAAAATCAAAATATGTTATGATATTTATTGTAATATAATTACTTTCTGAAAATGAATATTATTATTATGAGAGTCATAAATATTAATTTTATTTCTCAAGATATTTGTGTGTGCGTGCGTGCGAGCGTGCGTGCGCGCGCGCGCGCGCGCGCGTGTGTGTGTGTGTGTGTGTGTGTAATATATGTACGCACACGCACGCACGCGCGCACGCGCGCGCGCGCACGCACACACACACACACACACACACACACACACACACACGTATATGTACATCAAGTACTAAATATATACATATATATGCAATATCGGAAGTGTAAGACATATGTATAATGTATACGCATATACTAAGAATTAGTAAAAAATAAATTTTTATTTTCCAGAAAAGTATTATTCACAAAAGTAGTAATAACAACAAATATTATATTAGTAAATTAGTAATTAGTAAAGAAATTACTAATTATGTAAAAATTATATTTAGGCAAAAGCAAATAACTTGTTATTTTAAAAATGTATAATTTGTGAGACAAAAATTTTTAGTTACGTGAGACAAATAAATTAATTTTTATTAAAAATTGATAATTAGTAGAAATAAATTTTTTATTGTAAAGATAATAAGTATTTTGTAAAAAATGAATTACTACTTATTTCAAAATTAATAATTGGTAGAAAATAATCACGATTTTTTTCAATAATAAATAATAATCAATCAATTCTTTATTCACTCCCCTTCCGGGGTTGGAAAGGCGTTTTCTTTACGAAAACGTTCTCAAAAACCTTTACACTTCAATCAATAAACACATATCATATAACACATTTTACATGGCGTTTTACAGAGTACCCAACCCCTTACATATACTTATTCACACCTGGCCTTTAGGCGACCTTACAATTATATTACTATTACCCTCCCTACCCCTTCTTGTGCCTTCCCTTCGTCCCCTCCTCCCGGTCCGCCTCGTCCTCGTCTGTGTCCATCAACCGTTTTTCCTCCATCCTCTCCGCGATCTCGTCCTCCGCCAACTTCCCTGCCCTCCCACTTTCCTCCTCCTTCTTTTTCTTTCTTTTCCTTCTATAATCCTTTCCTCCATCGACTTGAGTAGGTAAGCTAGGCCGGTTCTACCCCGGGAGCTCCGAGGGGGGGGTGAGGGGCGGGGGGGTACCGCGGGGGAACCGCGGGGGGGGATACCGCGGGGGAGGGGGAGGGGGGATACCGCGGGGGAGGGGGAGGGGGGTAACGCGTTTTCATGCGTCGCGGGGGCGGGGTACCGCGTTTTCATGCGTCGCGGGGGCGGGGTACGCTTTTTCATGCGTCGCGGGGGCGGGGGAGGGGGGGTACGCGTTTTCATTGCGTCGCGGGGGCGGGGGAGGGGGGTACCGCGTTTTCGTGCGTCGCGGGGGCGGGGTACGCGTTTTCATGCGTCGCGGGGGCGGGGGAGGGGGCCGCGTTTTCGCCGCGCCGCGAAGTGATCGCGTTTTCCGGCGCCGCGGGGTGATCGCGTTTTCGCCGCGCCGCGGGGTGAGGGGCGACCGCGTGCAACGGCCGCGGCGGTCCGCGTGACGTCACCCGCTCGCGTTCCCGGCCCCCGTTCGCGCGCGCGGTCCCTCTCGCGCTCCCGGCCCCCGTTCGCGCGGCCCCTCGCTCCCGTTCGCGCGCGTCTTCTCGTTCGCGTTCTCTTTCCCTCGCGCGTTCTCGCTCACGATCGCGTATCTTTTCTTCGCAAACGATATTTAATCGTTTAGATTTTCGCGATATTTAATTTCTAATATTACATTTAAGTAAACGAAGACAGCTTAATTCTAATGACAGGGAATGGGATAAACGGAAAATGAAAAGGAAAAATTGTTTTATCATATTATATGCATTTATTTATCATGTAGCGCATTATACACAATAGTATCTATAGCGTAGACTAATAATTCACAATCAATAATTGAATTTTTATCGTAAAATTCACGCAAGATTCTAACTGCATTACATTTATCGATGATACCATTTTGGCGTAAAATGCTTACAAATTGTTTAAATTTTTCACTTACGCCATGAACATTTTGGCATAGTTGAAAACACACATTCTCAACGCAATGTTCTAGTTCAAACAGGAAGAGTACGGTTGACGGTTTCATGTACAAGCTGGTATCGCACGATGTCAATTTTATAATATCTGCATCGCATATTTTAACGATCCGAATAATCTACGATGTGCAGTTTTGCACATGTCTTGCGATGAATGCACCGCGAGACACGTATGTTCACGAAAACAATAACGTGACTTTCGGTGATTTGATCTGTATATCTGCTATCAAACATCGTTAAAGCATCTTTTAAAACGTCTTTCAAAACAACTAAAATAACTGTTAAAACAGCTATTAAACAGCTAAAACATCTTTAAAAACAGATATTAAACAGCTATCAAACAGCTATTAAACAGCTAAAACACCTTTAAAAACAGATATTAAACAGCTATCAAACAGCTACCAAACAGCTAAAACACCTTTAAAAACAGTTATTAAACAGATATTAAACAGCTAAAACATCTTTAAAAACAGATATTAAACAGCTATCAAACAGCTATTAAACAGCTAAAACACCTTTAAAAACAGATATTAAACAGCTATCAAACAGCTACCAAACAGCTAAAACACCTTTAAAAACAGTTATTAAACAGATATTAAACAGCTAAAACATCTTTTAAACAACTAAAACATCTTTAAAAACAACTAAAACGTCTATATTATACTAAGTGGGAAAAGGAAATAAAACAGCTATATATGTATACATATAGTTTATTTTAAAAAAATCATACATATTTCTGGTGTCGCGACCACCAGTTAGATATTTTTAATACATTTTGTAACGCACAATTCTTAACATGTTTTTCGCATCTTATAGTATTAGTAACATCTAGATTATTTAAAGATTCGATATCTTCATAATCCGCATCCAAAGTCTCAATGTTTAGACTTTTTCTCGCTTTATTCTCAAGTAGATCCACCAGCCATTCTCGTTTCTGACATCCCTTAACGTACACAAGAGTCGACGTCTCGTCACCCTCTCCAAGCACGGCCGATGTAATTAGATGTTTCGCCATGCTGTACGGTACGTTTCCATCCTCCCATCGTAGTCCATGGTGATTTGCAATCAACCAGGAAGCGCACGACTTGTCGGATTTCATGAGGAGACTCCATGGCATGGGGCATGTAAAAATGTAATGCGCCAAAACGGCCCCGTTTCTCAGAACCGCCACCTCCTTTACGACAAATTTCATCCCGACGGTGAATCCCTGCAGATCGACAAACGTTGGTACGATCATGACGAAACGACGGAGCAATCTATAGCTTATCGTGGTACATCAGTGCCTCTTATATTGCAATATCCGCTGATATTGCAATTTACATGATTTTGCGCACTACGTTCGATAACGGACAGTATTCGATTACGCGATCATGTAAGACGAGACAATAGGCGGTAGTATTTGCCGGTACATTCTCTTTACAGTCAAATTCTATTCGCACATCCACGGTGGCGCTCTTGACAGATTCGTTTTGTCGCGAGCAATCAATGACAACAAAAAGTCCTTTTGTCAGGAATGTAACCACGGTGCAAAACGTATCGAAGCAGTCGTATCCGTAATAAGTTTTACGAAAACGCGCATACATATCGAAAAGGACGGCGTATCGATTTTTGCCAAAATCCAGATTCAAGTCATCGTACGGATAAAATTCAGAGTTTAGATAAAGTTTCACGTTGGTCAAGTTACAGTCATCGAATACGCTAACATCTTGCGACATGATATTCTTGCGTCCGGTCTGCAGCGCAAAGATAACGTATCGCGGCTTCTCCAGCTGAGTCGCCGTTTTAACGGCCCACGAATGCTTGGTCGTGCTCTGTAACATAGGGTACTCATACAGATCCCACGAACGGAAACTAACACTAAGATATCGCCCGCTTTCTAAGGCCCGTAGCATGGATAGCTTATTGATCTCGTTTAATGTGACGTGAGGCATTCGCCACTGTACTTTAAACAATTCAATTTCCGGCTCCGTCGCCGGATTTCCCACAATGCAATTGTTATCGCTGCGCGCTCGTATCAAAATTAATTCGTGACGAGCGTTAACAACCACGCGTTTGTAATCCTCGCAAAAGCCCAACAATGTGTTGAGCGGTACGCAATAGTTGAAATATCCCTCCGGGTGAGAAATGTCCCATCCGGCATTTTGCATAATTTTTGCTTTGTCATTTGTAAACGATACATAGTTCTTGATGGTACTGGTTATTCCAACGTTTCTGTTGCGATCAATCTCCACGCCGTTGAGCTCGTATCGAATTTCGTCAAACATGAACGCCACGCAATTATTCGCAAGCGTTGTCTCAGACGCGTCATTTTTTTCTTTATCGTCAATCTTCCTTCAACGTAGAGAAAGCTCTCGCATGGCAACGTGTATAAATCCTGCTGTCGTATGGGTATTCTTATCTCATCGTTATGTCCAAACGTTGTGTTGGCGTACGGATTGTACGTGTGTGTCTCAATCTTGACGACGCTGTCGTCAAAGATCGGTTCACCTCCAATGTTTAAGATATTAGCCATTTCGTACGGCGAAACCCAATGATTTCAAAAATTCAACGTTCGATGCGGTGAGTTTCTTCTTTGGCGATCGGATTGTCTCTCTAATTTTGTTTCTCGTCTGTTGCACCTGCTCAGCTTCGTTCAGTACGAGCATCTCACGTTATCGCTGTCGTCTTCGTACATGCAGTCTAACGGTGATCTCCTCTCCACGAAAATCAATCAATCGACCGTCCTGATCCACGACGCGAAGCGTCAAGTCCGAAATGCTCCGTACGATGATCGGAAGGTAAATGATCTGTGCCGGCGTTTCCGATATCTTATATCCAGGAGGCACACTCGGTGAAAACTCGTGTATCGTGTGCACGTGCTTGTCGTTGCTGTACGCACCCGCGGTCACGTTACACTCTATGCGAATAATGTTTACGTTGATGATATTTATCGGAACATCCGATTCGTGCCATTGTCGCGACTCTAGCACGCGATTCGCTGAAAATCCTAGCAGCGATCCAATGTTGTTCGGTTTGGTGAAATTTATCCGATAAGCGCACTTGATCTCGCTCTTCATCGTATTGTTATTAGCCCGAATAACAATCAATGGGCGCGGTTCATCTTCGTTTGTCGAGACAATACTGGATTGGTTCCATAAAAGAGCGCGTTTCAGATACATGTCTATATCACGCAGTTCGTACGATCCTTCGGGAATGGTAATCTCCTTGTTGTCGTCATCGTCGTCGTCATAGTAGAATTTATTGTTCGACGAATTTACATTCGGTATCGTGTTATAGGTTTCAAAATCTGTCAGACCGAGCTCGTAATCGCCATCGCTCAAATCCACGGCGGGAAAGTAGCTCACCGCGAGGATGCTGCTCTTGCCGGTGAACGTAAATGTCAGTGACATGTTTGAACGAATACTGAGATTAAACATCGTAACGCCGGTCTTTAAATTGATTGTCAACCGACTGTAGAAAGCGCAGACACAGTTGTCCGCAATTGCTCTGATCGTAGCGCTGAAAAGGCGTGCGATTGTACTCTATCTTCGTCACGCTCGGTTCGAAATATCGCACCAATTCTTTCGGCGGTCGAAGATTGCCGAAACTGTCGAAATATATGGCACGATCTCCTCTCTTCGCGTACGCCACCCAGTGAGTACCGGGTCCCTCGGCATTATCCAAATTCACGATACCGCTCTCGTTTCGACGTATACCGCCGATCGGTAACGAGTCGCGCATGAAAATACCTCTAAAATATGGAATGCGCATACGTTTTGTCAGTTGTTGCAATTGCACGTTGGTAGTTACACCCTTGGAAATTTTTAGAGTCTCTTCGACGTTTTTTTTTTCTCGAGACTCCCCGTCCGCGTTTATACGGAGCGAGATAAAGTCCGTGACCTTCCATGGCGCGATTGTGACGTTGCATCTCTTCCAGCTGACGTCGCGCGGCTTTGTTATCGTTCACGGCCTTTGCGACTCCCGCCGCTCCACCGACTAACGAACCGAGAACCCCCAACAACGGCAGGATCGGTAGGATACCGCCGCGTTTCGCTACCGGAAGTATTCGCTTGTTCTTCTTCTTTTTCTTCGTTTTCAAACCCATACCGAGTTTCGTTTTAGCCTTCATGGCCGCCCAGATGGCTGTAGCTGCAGCTCTCTCTCCGAGAATCGAATCGTTCGCGGTGACACGTTTTCGCGCTTTCGCGGCGAGTATATTGTCTGCCACGTGTCGTTCTGCGAGATCGTTGCTACGCGAGTAGGCTATGTCGTGCTCGCGGCACGCTGCGTCCAATGGATTGATACCCCGATAACCTCTTGCCAATCGTGTTTCTAAATGAGTTCCCGGACCGCAAAATTGATAGCCGGGAATATGTAATTCGATCGGAAGCGCATTTATCGCGCGATTCAGCAGACCTCGACCTATCTTCGGCGGCATTCGCCGCAGTTTTTTATCAACGGTGGCGGACCGTCGATGTGCGTTTGCTGACTCGGCAAATTATAATGTTTTAAACAGCGACGATATTGCTGAACTTCCGAATCTGCCTTGATATGTTCGGGAAGCTTATCCCACAAGTAATCTATGTAATTATAAAATTGTAGTAGAATGACCTTTGGTATATACTTCAACTGCTCGGCGGTTAAATCGTAAATATCGCTGTTATCCGACACGAGCAAAAACATTTTAAAGACTGAGCATCTCAGCTCTACGCGCCTCTATAAATAGGCCAGCTTTCTCGATACTGTTTTTCATTCGTTGTGGAGGGGAGGTAAAATGCGGTTCGTACGACAATCGCGGACGATCAAAGTGACAAACTTTGACGATAGGATACAGTTAACGAAAGAGGTACGCAAACATGGAGACGTGCTACCGATTTCTATACGCGGTATCATCTGCGGTCCGTCGAATTGCGGCAAGACAAACGTCTTGATAAGCTTGCTGGAAAGTCCGCACGGTGTACGTTTCGAGAACGTGTATGTGTACTCGAAATCGTTGCAACAACCGAAATATCGATATTTGGAGAATATACTAACACCGATAGAAGAGATTGGCTACTTTACGTTTTCGAATAACAGTGACGTCATTCCACCGAGCGAGGCGCTCCCGAATTCTATTTTTATCTTTGATGACGTGGCGTGCGACAAGCAGGATACGATAAGAGAATACTTTGCAATGGGCCGGCACGCGCACGTTGACTCCTTCTATCTTTGTCAGACGTATGCAAAGATACCGAAGCATCTTATACGAGACAACGCGAATTTATTGATTCTGTTTAAACAGGATGGTACCAATCTGAAACACATATACAACGATCACGTAAACACAGATATGTCTTACGATGATTTCAGTAAATTGTGTCATACATGTTGGCAACAAAAGTATGGATTTGTGGTGATAGACAAGGACAGCGCGATTTCGAATGGTCGATACAGAAAAAGATTTAACGACTTTGCGATACCGAAACGTGCTTAGTTGTCGTCGACGCATTGATTGAACAACGTTATCGCAACATGGGCAGCAGCGAGGAGATTAGAGAGCGCGAGAGGATAGCAAATCAAATTGCAAAAACGAGCAATTCGATTCGCAAAAAGTATCACGCCTTGAAAACGGGTAAAATGGAGGAAGATATCGCGTTGGAGAGACACTTTAAGCCCATCATCGAGCCTCTAAGGCAGATTGCCGAAAACACCGTTGGCAAGGAATCTGATGTGTCAAAGATTGAGAATGAAACGGCGTGGGAAGACGACGAGCCAAAGCTCAAACGAAAACGACCAAACGCCTCGTTTAACGACTCTGTAATGGCTTCAACTCCGGTTACGTTGAAACGATCGATAAATATGCCATCTAATTTGAGCGAAATATCCAAAATTTTACAACCGCGTAAATCGAAAGATTCATTGAATGAACCGCCGATAACCTCAGCTCCTTCCGTGCAACCCCCAATGGTCAAATCACTCGCAAACGGGGATGTTTTCGAAACCACGGATGACTCACTCGTGACGTCTGTTCGGGAGCAGTTGCAAACATCTGAAGGTCGAGAAATGTTGCGAGATCGCTTGGGTCCATTGAGCCATAAGTACGTCGGGGCAGTTCTCAGTGGTGATCAAGAAAGCGGTATAGACACCGTATACGGCGTTTATTTCAGCAACGATGGAATGATGCTAGGTAATAAACGTTTTGACGTGGACAACGCGGACAACATAATTATCAATGGTATACGATACGCTGGCTCACGCGGTCTTTACGAGTTGATCTTTAAGAAACTTCCCGATTACGACATCTACACGGAGGACGACATGCAAACATACAAGAGCATTCTGTTGACGACGAGTGCTCATAAACGCAATTACGATGCTCATGCTCAAATAAATGGCAACAGAGGACCCAAATACACAAATATAATCGCGCCGTTGATTTCGGGTAAAATTATAACGATGCACCCCCATCGTTAAAGCATCGTCCCCGGCTGCCACCCGCCGGATGCCGCCCGACCGATTCTTTCGGCGGGCGAGGACAGGGCGCGGTGCGCCCGCATTTTTTAATCAAATCCACTGCACCGCGTGCGCGGGAGACCGCAGCACCGTGCCATCGTCGCACAGCGCCGACGAGCGCCGGAGGGAGCCGATCCGCGCCGAAGGCGAGCGCGCGTCAGCGTACCCCCACGCGGCTCGCCCGAGGACCGGCCTCCCTCCCACCGGGCCCGGCGCACCGGGGTATATAAGCCCGCGCTCCGGGACAGAGAACTTCGTCTTCATCCGAGCATTCCGCTTTTCCCTGACGAAGCCTACCTACCAAATCCTAGGGCGACACACCAACGAGGTTCAGAGCTCTGAGTCTCGACCGAGGGCTCTCGGGTGTCCCCGCCTTCCACCAACGCCTCCCTGAAGGCACGGCTACGCGGGGTCGAGCACGCTCGGTCTCGCAGCGAGTACTCTCGCTGCCGATTGCCCAAGGGCCCCAGCATCCCGCATCGCGTTCCGTCGTACCGCGCCGAGTGCACATGCACTATAATCCGTTGTAAATAATATCGCGTCTTGTCATACCGCGCCGAAGTGCATATGCACTATCATCCGTTCCGTCATACCGCGCCGAAGTGCATTTGCACTACCGTCCGTTGTAAGTAATATCGCGTTCCGTCATACCGCGCCGAGGGCATATGCCTTACTTTCCGTTGTAAATAATACCGTGTTCCGTCATACCGCGTCGAGTGCACATGCACTATCCCCCGTCGTAAATACCGCGTGCCGTTACTACCTTGTAAATGCACTATCTTCCGTTGTAAATATCGCGTGCCGTTGCTGTATTGTAAAGTCACGGATCTGTATGTATCAATTGGAATAAACCTTCTAGTGTGCATTAACACCTGATTTCTGTCTCTGGGCCTTTCTCTCGAACTCCCGATCCCGGCGAATTAGTCCGCGTTCGAGCCAAAAGACGGGCCGTTACAAACGAAAAGAACTGGAAAAGGTATACCGCGTGCCATGACATTAAACGGCAACAAGATCGATCATATAATTGCACCGCTGATGTCGGGTAAAAAAGCTGGAAAAGGTATACCGCGTGCCATGACATTAAACGGCAACAAGATCGACTATGTTCATTGGGACGATCCCAACGAGCTTGTAGATCGTCTTCGATTGCTCGAAGCTTCGCGCCTTGCCGGTCACACCGGTCACGATAACGAGATCCTGTCGATTATCGAGGAACTTCGCGAGGCTGGACTTATTATAAATTAAACCGCGCGTCGGCGAGTCATTCAATCAACATCGAAATGCCGATCAACAAGTTTGGTATATCGCTCGGAAGAAGCGGTGCGGAACCGTACTATCAATGGAGAAGATTAATCAGAAATTACGTGCGCGATAACGCCCTTTGCGTGGTCGCCACCGACTTTGATGCAAATTCGCGCAAGATTCGACGGATAGCGCCGCCTGTAGATGATGGCGATGCCGCCAATAAACGTTACGTGCAGCAGAGCGTGCAAATTTTGAAAGATCGGCAGGATGAAATCGAGAGAAAGATGGTTGCATTCCAGAATGACGTGCAAATTACTTTAAACGAACTTCAAAAGATGATTCAAGAAGTAATTATCGCGTATCATCGCGAATAGATAAAAACGTACATCTGATCTCTGCGTCAGTTGCGCGTCATCGTCATGGCTAGTAAGAAGCAATCAACTGAGAAACGGAGGCTGGTGGAAGAATTACACGCTCCTGCGAGAAGAAATTTTTCGCGAAGACGCGTCATAGTGCGCGGATACGATGACCTGTGGCAGGCGGATGTGGTCGAGATGCGCCCATACACGCGATTCAACAGAGGCTACCACTACATACTCACCGTTATCGATGTGCTGAGTAAGCACGCATGGGCCGTACCGCTCAAGGCCAAGAGCGGAACCGAGGTTACTACGGCGATTGCGAAAATAATTCGAGACAGCGGAAGATGTCCGAAAAATCTGCAGACTGACAAGGGCAAAGAATTTTACAACGCAAACGTGCAGAAACTCTTGAAGAAACATAATATCAATCACTATTCGACCTATTCCGTAATGAAGGCATCGGTCGTCGAACGATTCAATCGCACACTCAAGAACGACATGTGGAAAATGTTTACGCTCAATGGAAATTACAAATGGATCGACTCGCTGCCGGGTCTCGTATCGGATTACAACGCGCGAAAGCATCGAACTATCGGCATGCGACCTATCGATGTTACCCCCGCGATCGCCGACAAGCTCCTAACAACGGTGTACAGTCACGTAAAGATCGCTGCTCCCGCGCGATTCAAAGTAGGCGACTCGGTACGCGTGAGTAAATTCAAGACAATCTTCGAGAAAGGATACACGCCAAATTGGACCACGGAGGTGTTTAGAATCGTCAAAGTGCAGAAAACTAATTCCGTGACGTATCTGTTGGAAGATTCCTGCGGAAAACCCGTCGCCGGCGGCTTCTACGAATACGAGTTACATCGCGTTGCTAATCCCGACGTGTATCTCGTTGAAAAAGTTTTACGCAAAAGGGGGGATGAGGTTTATGTAAAGTGGTTAGGATTTGATAATTCACACAATTCGTGGATACACAAGAATAATTTATTGTAAAAAATTTATTACAATATAAAAACATATTATACATACAAATGAGTCATTTATTTTCATAAATATCTAAATGTAATTACAATATATATTTAAGGTATTTTATTATGCCCCCATGGCAACGTCTCGGTAGAATCGGATATAATGTATCGTTTATCATCGTACAGACTTAGAGCTATTTTCGTTTCGGACACGGTGTACACCTCGTGTTGTTTGGATCTTATGCAAGCCTGCTGTCGCGTCATTTCAATTTCGTCGCGCAGACATCGCGTGTAATCGTCGAACGTTATCGACCTGGCTACGACGTTACCCTTAACACCTTTAGCCTTTTTCGTATCTTTCTTACCGTTCACTCGCAAGGCGTACATCTTTGCTCTAAGCCCGACAAATTCAGTCATTATCGCGCCGTTGTTTTCGTCTTTCATCAAACCCGGAACTTTTTTATTGGCGAGTGGGATACCGTACGCATTATCGACCGCGTAATCGCTAGTGTCAAATCTATTAATGTCGCGCTTCATGGTGTCATACACATCGTCGCACTCGATGTGATAAATGAGACTGTCAGTATCAGTGTACGTGACTTTACACTTTTCGCGATACAACGGTAACATATACTCGTGATGAAATTCGTACAAACATGTCTTGGATATATCGAGGATGCACATACCCACGTAGATTGGTTTGTCGAACTTCACCTCGAGTTTTCGCATTTCTATCGCTACTAAATTCTCCGAAAAGACGCTTCGGCTATGAAAATTCGGTTTCGCGATCATTGCCTCCGCGCCGTATCTACCCTCCCAATGAGTCACGAGTCGCACGTCAACGTGATTCCGCACATTCTCCATGGTTTTGCCGAACACAGCGTTGTTCATCAATTTGTATAAATTTTTCTCGAAATCATTCTTGGCCAATGTTCTAAATTTCATATTTAGTTCAATATAATCGCGAAGCCATGGAGATTGCGCGAATTTCAATATGCGGTGAATCTTTGATATACGAAGACCGTGACGAGTACACTGCTGCAGGTTGCGATAATGTATTACATAACGTTTCTTATCGTATAATGTTGCGAGGAGCTTGTCCTGCAGCTTACCAGGTGGTTTATCGCGCGTTGGGCAGAACGGTAGGTCAGTGTGCGCGTCGTGAAGATGTTGCGGATACTCCAAGTCGACTTCGAGAATGTAGCCTATCGAGGAATCCAACGCGATATCCATAACATTAAAATTGGTTACGTCGTCGACCCATTGAAAATCTGCATATGGCAATGGTTGACACATTGCCCAGCCGTATAAGTTGTTTACGTCAAAATACATCAGATACGATGATGGTTTCGCTGGATCGTACGACTGCATGTATTTGTTGTTGGCCAGCGCGTATCTGTTCGAACATTGGCTCAAACCGCCGCGTATACCGCGTTCGATAAACATGACCATGTCAATGTCGGTGAGCAATTCGAAATTGATACGTGTATGCTTCAACATAGCATCCCACGTAAAACCCGGTAGAGTATAATAATAGGCGGGATCGAGTCCATAACTCGCAACGCAGCTACCACGAAAATTTTCAAAGATATCGGCCAACAGCAAAACATCGGTTTTGAGATATAAATCGCTGTAGTCACCGAGCGTTCGAATGGAGAACCGCTGCCAGACGTTGACGGCGTGCGCGTAATCGCTTTCAGATACGGTGTCACCTGTCAATGAACTGTAAAACGAGTCGCGCGACGGTAAGCACGAGTCCTCCAACTTTTCGACGCAGTCAATGTACTCGTACGGAAATACGCCTTTTCGTGTCAACAAATCAAAATTTTCTGCGGATAATTTACAAAATTCGCGTTGCAATATTCGCAGTTTATCCTTGCTAAGATAAGATACCAATTTGTCGAGACTAGCGGTGAGAAACTTGTACGAATCGATAAATCGCAATTTAACGCAAGTTTTCTTATCTTTATCTTCGGTGCTTTTAACATTTTTCGTAAACGAAATGTATTTCTCTTTTGTGATTGGGAGTAAATCTACATGTCCTTCGTACGCTGTTGCTATTTCCGTTATAATAAAATGCGCGTCGTAGCCTGATAAATTATGAAAAACTATCGGAATACAATGCGAATCTTTATAATTTAAGTTACAGTTTGAATGCGCGGCACCTCTGTACTGACCGGTCAGATGGCAATGATCGCGTACTCGCACGTCGTCTGGCTCGAACGGTTTTTCGCACACGTGACAGTGCGTTGCGCTGTTAAACTTTTCCCACTCGTCTCGCGTGAAATCCGCCATGGGCAAATTAGTGGACAAGATTGTCTTTACATTGTGAGCTAAACGTCTTAGCTCCTCGGCGAACCACGCGACGCAATCCTTATCGCGACGAAACCGATACATTGATAACGAGTCGTCGTACGAGCAACGCACGTAGTACCCTATGCTAAACACGCGATGATGTTGATACGTGTACCTGGACGTTTCCGGATCCGCTTCCATCTTCTCCAGGGTACATTCCAGGTCGGCGTATATGATAAACGGAACTCGTTCCTTCCTGTTGTGATTCTTAAAAACCAACCACTTGTTATCGCTCGGTAACTTGATCGCGCAGTCGTTCATCTCCAGACAGTCGACGGTATGGGCTTCCAATTTCTCGCTCGTGTGGAAATAGTGTAAACATCTGTAAATAATGAAATTTTTTATATATTTTTAAGTAAGATTTATTTTTATTATTTATTAGGACGTATACTCACCGATCGCAAAAGTATTTCCTGTGCTCTTTTTTACTCAATTGCGAGCTCACGAGGCGGGATAAGTTCTTGATCCATGCAAAATGTCCCACGCTGTCGTCCTGCACGTACAGCAGATTTACATGCCTGTCCATCTTTCTGTCGGTGAGCCGTATTGGCACGATAGTAAGTTCCTCGTTTTTTTTCTCGATGCCGTACACGTTGATGGAGATGTCGTTGTAATTTTCGAAAATTTTAATTTGATCCAGCGTCATTGGAAACTTAATGTTTGTAAGATTTAGCACCGACGTGTAATGTGGATATGACGATTCCCGTTCTGCATGTCTTTGGGCTGGATGCAGAGCAGCCACCACTGACCATGCGAAACATGCATTGTCCATTGATCGCACGTTTATCACCGCTTTCTTCGTTTTAATTTCTCGCGGTATTTCCACAAAACACCCCGTGTGCAATGGATTGTACTTGTTTACGTTAACAGTCAAATTCAGTATACGCGACAACGGCCATCCGCTATCACGTTCCTGGAATTCCTCCAGCGATGCTAGGGTAGGCTCGATAACGCGTCGCTTGTACCACTCGCGCAGATCGGACATACGAAAGAGTTCACTGTTTCTCGTAGCGATACTTTTATTCGCGCGTTTGTCACCCGCAACAAATTCACCATTAAACATTGTGTTTATCTTTACATTGTCGTGTCGTTGCATGACGTTCCGCACACGATCGAGTACAATGTCTCTCGCATCTTTGAGAAATTGACGCGGGTTGATGTGTTTCGAATTTATCACCACACCGGTCAGTATACGACTTTCAAAAGCCGTATCTATCTCGCGCCATCTGAGTCCTGTCTCACTCGCACTGTATCCGGCACCCACATGCACGAAACGTTGACGTACCGAGTCTTTCAGACTTTCGAGTCGTGCGATACAAGCAATCAACGACTGTTTAAGACCGATCGATAATCGTGGCCGTTTAATTCGACTTTGTTCTTCCAACGATTCGATAAACTCGTCGCATCGTTGCTCCCACGCAGTAAATTCTTCCCACGAATTTAAAAGGGCGGATTGCTCCAACAACTCTTGCTCCATGTTATTGCACGATCCTCTCACTAATGCCATTTGTTGCACTCACGACTTCTAATTCTCGACTATTGGACGTATCCCCCCAGATTCGTCATTTTATATCCTACTAATGATGCATCGTTTGCTAGCATATTCAATTTTATCTCAGCAGCCGTACATCGGCGCTATTTGCAAAATTTGCAGTTTTGCACGTGTTCGATGAAATCACCGCGAGACACGTATGTTCTTGAAAACAATAACGCACCATTGACTTATGCAAAATTGCCAAATTTGCAGTTTTGCACGTGTTCGATGAAATCATGTCGCGACATGTTCTTGAAAACAATAACGGCCCATTGACTTATGCGAAATTGCAAAATTTGCAGTTTTGCACGTGTTCGATGAAATCATCGCGAGACACGTCGCGACATGTTCTTGAAAAAATCATATTTGATGCTATTGCCCGATGAGGTGATCTCATCACGTTCTTGACAAAGAAATCACATTTATGTGGATTGTGGTGGTGGTCACCATGCAGCAGCCGTACATTGGCGCAATTTGCAAGATTCGCATTTTTGTACGTATAAATAGTCTACGAGGATTCTAGCGCGTGCAGTCAAGAGTTTGATACGGTTTGAGTCGCAAACAGCCTCTAGATACGATGAATGTTCACGGTGCGAACTACTACGTTCCGATTCAGAATGAAACGTGTGAGAAACAGCACAATGAGTAAGTACCGCTAATTTTCGTATATACTTGTGCAAAAAAAAAAACTTTTATAAATATAATTGTATTTGTTTCAGTTTTGATAAACCCCGCCACATGCCACGTATTTTGGGAAGGAGATTTGCCCTGACATCGACAGCATATAAATTTTGGATGTTGGAATCATCGCGGGACCTATGTCCTCTGTGGACATACATATTGGCGATAACCGAGGCAATCGGATAATTCTGCCTTATGCAACGTGGACGGCTCTCATCGAAAAACGTGCAGATATTCAGCGACTCGTGCAATCACCGACGCCATCATCGTTAGCGTTTCGAAATCTGGAGCTCGTTAAAATATGCGACGCAGACATTGTAAAATTGACATCGTGCGATACCAGCTTATACATGAAACCGTCAACCGTACTCTTCCTGTTTGAACTAGAACATTGCGTTGAGAATGTGTGTTTTCAACTATGTCAAAATGTTCATGGCGTAAGTGAAAAATTTAAACAATTTGTAAGCATTTTACGTCAAAATGGTATCATCGATAAATGTAATGCAGTTAGAATCTTGCGTGAATTTTTACGATAAAATTCAATTATTGATTGTGAATTATTAGTCTACGCTATAGATACTATTGTGTATAATGCGCTACATGATAAATAAATGCATATAATATGATAAAACAATTTTTTCCTTTTCATTTTCCGTTTATCCCATTCCCTGTCATTAGAATTAAGCTGTCTTCGTTTACTTAAATGTAATATTAGAAATTAAATATCGCGAAAATCTAAACGATTAAATATCGTTTGCGAAGAAAAGATACGCGATCGTGAGCGAGAACGCGCGAGGGAAAGAAAACGCGAACGAGAAGACGCGCGCGAACGGGAGCGAGGGGCCGCGCGAACGGGGGCCGGGAGCGCGAGAGGGACCGCGCGCGGCGAACGGGGGCCGGGAACGCGAGCGGGTGACGTCACGCGGACCGCCGCGGCCGTTTGCACGCGGTCGCCCCTCACCCCGCGGCGCGGCGAAAACGCGATCACCCCGCGGCGCCGGAAAAAACGCGATCACTTCGCGGCGCGGCGAAAACGCGGCCCCCTCCCCCGCCCCCGCGACGCATGAAACGCGTACCCCGCCCCCGCGACGCACGAAAAACGCGGTACCCCCCCCCTCCCCCGCCCCCCGCGACGCATGAAACGCGTACCCTCCCTCCCTCCCCCGCCCCCGCGACGCATGAAAACGCGTACCCCGCCCCCGCGACGCATGAAACCGCGTTACCCCCTCCCCCTCCCCCGCGACGCATGAAAACGCGGTACCCCCCCCTCCCCCGCCCGCGACGCATGAAAACGCGGTACCCCCCTCCCCCGCCCCCGCGGTATCCCCCCCCCCGTATCCCCCCGCGGTATCCCCCCCCCCGCGGTATCCCCCCGCGGTATCGTATCCCCCCCGCGGTATCCCCCCCCCCGCGGTATCCCCCCCCCCCGCGGTATCCCCCCGCCCCTCACCCCCCCTCGGAGCTCCCGGGGTAGAACCGGCCTAGCTTACCTACTTTGGTTTATTGGTTGTTTATTGGTTTATTGGTTGGTTCTAAAAGTAAGAGCCAATCACGTTCAACTGCTACTGAGCGGCTTGGTCTGCTGAACGCGACAATGCTATATAGCTAGGAATGTCAAAATCTTTTGAACCAGGGCCACTTCGACCAAGCTCCGATTAACTTACTTGTTGATTAGTCTATTGAAAATAACCAATCGCATTTGTCAATCTGCTTCATGAGTAAATGCGATTGATCATTTCCAATGGACTAATCACTGATTAAAATTAATCGAAGCTTGGTCGAAGTGACCCTTAGGCTGAGTTTCCACTGAGCGCGTCATGCGTCGCGTTATCACAAGTTAACCAATCAAAACATCCTATTTTATTACATTACTTGTAGACCTTTAGCATTAAAGCAAGGTTGTAGACCAGCACTAAAGCAATTAATTAATTTTTGAAATATTGTCAATATTATGTTTTGCAATCTTATTAGTAAATATAGAAATAGTTCAGGAATAAAAGTACTAAATATATAAACGGAATTAGATTTTTAAGGTCTATCCAGACAAATTCGCATAGCGCATAAACCACGGTCTTACATACAGGTCTGGAAACTTCAGTGGTGGGGGTAGGTCGCTTAATGAAGTTGTTTTTAAGTTCTTTAATAGCCACTAGAGTCGTTGCGATCGATGTCCGCGCGGTGGCGAGGGACGCCAGAGGCCGGGGGGATATCTGTCATATGAATTTGGCGGAGTGGTTTTGTGTCAACTTCACGGTCTCGACATTATGGGTTCAATTTCCGTGCCCTTAAGTTTTTTTTTAAAT
Source organism: Temnothorax unifasciatus (assembly GCA_030770225.1). Taxonomy (NCBI): domain Eukaryota; kingdom Metazoa; phylum Arthropoda; class Insecta; order Hymenoptera; family Formicidae; genus Temnothorax; species Temnothorax unifasciatus. The sequence goes on along the minus strand of JASTWK010001845.1, from coordinate 1,375 downwards.
CCTTTCACAAAGCAATGTGATAAATAATAATGCTTCAAATAATTTAAGATTATAATTAATGAATATGTATATAAAATAAATATGAGTTTTTATTCTGAAAATTAAGAACAAATAAAAATATACAATCAATTAGAATCAAAAATATCTTTTATATGTTTATTTTATCTTTTTTTTATTTTTGTGGGTATTCCAGGTTGTCAATTCAAGGTAAGTATAAGAATAAAATCAACTCTTTTATTTTATTTTTAAAATTCTTGTAGATATTTTAGTTTTAAAATCAAGTAGATACGAGAGAAAATATAAATCTATCCTTCAATTTTTGTCATTTTATTTTATTTTTCACAGGTATTCCGAAGTTGAAATGGACAGTGTTTGGCTGCATGCAAGAAAGTATTGCAAGGTAAGAAACGATGATATGATAAATAATAATGCTTTAAATAATTTAAGACTCTAAATTAATGAAATATGTATATAAAATAAATATGAGTTTTTATTTTTAAAATTAAGATATTACAATCAATTAGAATCAAAAATATCTTTTATATGTTTATTTTTATCCTTTTTTTATTTTTGAGGGTATTCCAGGTTGTCAATTCAAGGTAAGTATAACAAATAAAATCAATTCTTTTATTTTATCTCCTTTTATTTTATTTTTAAAATTCTTGTAGATATTTTAGTTTTTAAAATCAAGTATACGAGAAAAATATAAATCTATCCTTCATTTTTGTCATTTTATTTATTTTTCACAGTATTCCGAAGTTGAAATGGACAGTGTTTGGCTGCATGCAAGAAAGTATTTCAAGGTAAGAAACGATGATATTATTGAGTTAGAGTCAAAGCACATAATATTGCGTAGCGATATATGACTGTCATATAATTGATTATTAAATAAGTTTCGCTTACGTAAGCACCTTATTCATTAGTCAATTTGGACAATTTTTTCTTAACAACAAATTTTTTTTTCAGTTTTAAATTTTCCTGGTGAGCGTTTTGCCTCATTCTTAGTCGTATATAGTAAACTATTGCATAGGACAGGATTTCAGATGCATGTTCTTTACAGGGAACGTGAAGTGTAAGAATCATAGTATTCTTCATCGAGAGTTACATCGAAGACGTCAGCACGAGAGCAATATTTTGCAAACGACGCTTCAATATGACGGATCAGATAAAGAAATGGAGATTTGCGTGAATCAGACCACCGCGTGATTTTATTTGAACCAGTTGCGACTCCGAGGATCCGCAGCTGGTCTTCAATCTCACGGCTTCTTCACACGCCGAGCAGGATTTATATTTTTTAAGGACTTGCTTGCACAGGTAACCTGGACAAACAATGCAATGATTTTCGACCATCATTTAAATAAAACGCCCTGGGGCC
>JASTWK010001844.1:0-23575 GCA_030770225.1 Temnothorax unifasciatus | reverse complement strand
AACCTAGTCTTAATAACAATATTAAAACTCATTATTAGATGATGCCTACCGAGTATTTATCGCATAAAAATGCTTTGAGATTAATTGTAACTAAAAGCAGGGGTAATTTGATACCTCCATCGTTAGGCGTATATACACTAGCTTTAGCGACAGAGAAGTTGTTCAGAAGGGCAATAAATTGCAATAGAGGTAAAGTTCCAACTGAGCCTCAATTTGGTTGCTATGTTGTGCTCAAAGATATTGAGAGAATTGTTATTAGATTCTAGGAGTAATCTTTTTCCTGATTTAAATACTCATATATTGATGATACGACTGAAGAACTCTCTGGACATGTATTTTTATTATCAAAATTAATTATCAAAGAGTATTTAGAAATAAGAATGAATGCTTTAACTAAGATATGTACTAGTCGTCAAACTGGTCGCAATGTTAGACACTATAAGAATCGAGAAATGGTCTGGTTGCACATATAAGGAGCGTTGCATAACTTAAACTTATATATATATATATATATATAAAGAAACCTTGTATCATTTGCTTTTTTTCTATTTTTATATGTTATCCAGAATTTATGTTTGTTTTAGAAATAAAAAAAGTTCTTATATATTCTTCTTTACAAAATTTTATATCTTTCTTTGCATGCATCACCTTTCACTCTTCACAAATTATTTGCACATTGATATAAAAAATAATGAAACTTACAATTGATTCATTTCTCAGGTGACTGTCATTCTTCAACCTCCTCTGAGGACTATACAATTTAGGCTGTACAAAGTGATGACATCACTTTATAGTAAAATCAAAATTTTGATTGTTTAAACGTTGAGGTAATTTTTAAAAAATTAATCTAATATAGGTGAACGACAATGGATACCTCGAATCACGACAAGTTGATTGTAATATCGCAACGTAAATAGGAATCTTTGTTCTGAATTAAAAATCTGAATAAAGAATTATTGTCTTATTAAACAAAATCTTGTAATATTTGAGCTATTAATAATTTGTTTCATTAATAATGCTAATTTTTTAAATTAATAATTGCAAAAAAGTTACATAAACGTAAGTTTTAGTTAAACTTATTTGAATTTCCCGCTCGGAGGCAAATTGCCGGGTTAAGATGGCGGCCGCCCATTTGGGGACGCTATTGAGTCCTGCCGACAAAGGCGGGTCGGCAATCCATGTATATATATCAGTGGATGTATGCGTTTGTGAACACTCGCGACGGACGCTTCTACGTACTCGCGACGTTACTTCTCGGCGTGAGTTTCGATATGTCTCTGAGCACTCGCGAAGTGTTTCTACGACACTCGCGACGAGCTACTCTCGGCGTGAGCGAGATACGAAATGTGTCTGTTTACCCGCGAAGTGCTTCCACGACACTCGCGACGTGCAACTCTCGGCGTGATCGAGATACGAAATGTGTCTGAGCACCCACGAATTGCCTCCACGACACTCGCGACGTGCAACTCTCGGCGTGAGCGAGATACGAAATGTGTCTGAGCACCCACGAATTGCCTCCACGACACTCGCGACGTGCAACTCTCAGCGTGAGCAAGATACGAAATGTTGATACGAGATATGTCCCGATCACTCGCGACGCGTAAATCTCGGCGTGTGCGAGATGCGAAACTGTAATACGAAGTATGTCTTAATCACTCGCGACGCGTGTCCACTCGCGACATGATAATCTCGGCGTGTGCGAGATGCGATGCGATTGCGATACGGAATGTGTCCCCGAACACTCGCGACGTGTCCACTCGCGACGTGTATGCGCGCTTGCAACGTGTGCCCACGTGCTCGCGGCGTTAACTTTTTGTGTTTTGCGAAATAGTCCTCGAGCACCTGCGACGCGCACGTCGACGAACACTCGCGACTTGGTATCTCGACGTGTGAGAGATACAATAATTGTGATGTGATTTCTTGACACAAATACTCTGTTTTCCGTTTCGTTGCGCACGTTCCGTTGCGACGCCTGTGTACGCCCGTTGAAGGCCTTCACACACGAATCGACGGAAGACGTAATGACGTAAATCGTAACCGTAGTACATAAGCGCCATCACACACGACTGCCGTAAGCTGTAAGCTTCGACCAATCATCATCAAAGCAATTACGCGAAAATATATTTCAAAGTGTCAAGTGCTGTTTGCTGCATCTTCGCTTTTGTATTTACGCTCTGTTGTGAAAAGTAAGTATATGTTGATAACAATATATTTACAATATCATGTTTTAATATTTGATAATTTACAAAGTAAACTAGTATATATTTATATCTTATTACAAAATCATTAAAGCAATGATGTCATTTATAACCTCAAAACCTAAATTTATTTATTATAGTTTATATACTAGTTTATTCATTTTTTAATTCAATTTTTTTGAATGTAAAAGCCGCTTTGAATGAGAAAATTTAATGCAAATTTTATGCAGGATAATCAACAAAGAAAATATTTTTGTAGAACACCTTTTCTGAATTATGGATGATGGAGAGGAAATGTTGCTGGGACTTTTGGTTCTGGGTGCTGGTCTCATATTGCTGCGTCGCTAAGAGAAATCAAAAAAGTGGGCTAACAGAAGGTGGTGGGCCCGTCCCATCAACTGTCAACGTAACAATCAAGGAGATTATATGAATTTGCTGCAAGAAATGAAATTAGATTCAGTGATGTTTTTTCGTTACACCCGAATGACATTACCACTTTTTAACAATTTGCTCGAAAGGATGAGAGGACATTTAATGAAAAGAAATTGGAGAGCTTTGGAACCGGAGCAGAGACTCGCTATTACTCTCAGGTACGCAATATTTTATTTATAAGTAAATGAAATACTATGTACGTAGGGCTACGTCAACTGTCCTTCATTGAATACTTTAACACGAAATAGTTGACGTATAGTACTTGTACCGTTGATTGCGGCACACTTTCTACTGTGCCCGTTTGATTGTTGTGGTCATTGAATAATCCAACTTTTCAATATTACAGATATCTTGCAACTGGAGATTTGCCACTGTCTATTGCGTTAGCCTATCGTGTTGGTGAATCAACGGTTTATAAGGTGGTGAAAGAAACTTGCGACATGTTAATAAACGTACTGGCACCGTTATATTTGCGGACCCCAACCAGAGACGAGTGGACAAAAATTTGCAGTGGCTTTTGGAGTAACTGGAACTTTCCAAATTGTGTAGGGGCCGTAGATGGCAAGCATGTGCAAATTGATGCACCACCCAATTCTGGAAGCTTGTACTATAATTACAAGAAAACTTTCAGCATTGTGCTGATGGCAGCCTGCGACTATGAATACAAGTTTACACTTGTAGACGTTGGAGCTTACGGAAGCAACAACGACGCTGGTGTTTTTTCCCGATCCAATTTTGGACAAGCTCTGCTTGATGGAGAACTCGACTTGCCAGAAGGTACAGCAAGATTACCTGGAAGTAATTCAGAGACACATTGTTTTTTTGTCGGTGATGAAGCATTCCATTTGACAAAGAACATGATGAGACCATATTCTGGTCGAAATTTACCAGAGGACAAAACAATTTTCAACTACCGACTCTCGCGGGCCAGAAGGACAATTGAGAATACTTTTGGAATTCTTGCAGCACGCTGGAGAATCTTTACTCACCCAATCTCTTTGCATCCTGATAGTGCGGACAAAATTATTATGGCTTGTTTGTGTCTCCATAACTTCCTTATGACAGAAAACAACCGATTGCAAGCAAGAGAGAGGACATACTGTCCGAGTCATTACATAGATACGGAATTGAACAATGGTGATGTTATTCTTGGAGAATGGCGAAAGGAGAATGCTACAGGAATTCAAAATCTTAGACCATCAAGCGCGCATCGAGCAAGAACCGAAGCATACAGTCAAAGAGATATATTAAAAGACTATTGTTTGACTCCTGGAAGTCAATCATGAATCTTTTCCCCTAGGGTGGAAACGTGAAAAATGAAAAATCTCTCTTTCTATTAATGTTAAATAGAAAGAGATAGTCATAGAAAACTTTTCACTTTTCACGTTCCACATTAATACATGATTGATCCCCTGAAGGTGAAGTGACATGGCAGTACGCATACGTGCGCAGAGGTTTCAATGGAGAAGATCTTTCTGAAAATTAATTTAAAATATTAACGTGAATTTAACAGATTAACGCGATTTTTCATAAAATTATAAATTGTATAACAATAGGCTAGGAATTATAAGTAATTTGTGTAAAATACTGTATTTATTGTTTTAAAATGTATTTTTTTCTTATAAACAGGCATTGTAAGGCTCATATAAAATTTGTAAGATTCTTTGCTTTCTACTTCTTCTTTCAGATTCTGGTAAGGCTTCCAACTCTGCAACTATTAATGAAGCAAATGAATTATCAGCGGTGCTTGCAGGTCCTGAATTACGTGGAGTCATGTAACGTTGCTGCATAACCTGAGTCAAATTAAAAAAAGATTCTTCCATCTTGCTTAAATCCTTGGTTTTCTTCTTGTTTGGCGTACATTCTTGCGAAGGTGGTGTAGGTGTTGATCGTGATCCACTTTGTAGAGGTGCTGGAGAGGGTGTTGATCGTGATCCACTTTGTAGAGGAGCTGGAGAAGGTGTTGATCGTGATCCACTTTGTAGAGGTGCTGGAGAGGGTGTTGATCGTGATCCACTTTGTAGAGGTGCTGGAGAGGGTGTTGATCGTGATCCACTTTGTAGAAGTGCTGGAGAAGGTGTTGATCGAGATCCACTTTGTAGAGGTACTGGAGAGGGTGTTGATTGTGATCCACTTTGTAGAGGAGCTGGAGAAGGTGTTGATCGTGCCACTGAATGATTGGAACAGGAATCTTCCCATTCATAAAAGACTTTTGTATGTTTTGCACAGGCAAAGGTGATCGAGGAGCTGCAAAAGTAAAAGAATCGGTCCATATGTCATTATATTTGGAGTTGTAAAAGAAACGTTACCTGCATTAGATGAAGTAATCGGTACTAGCTCGTTATTTTCATTTAAAACATATATGGGTGACTCCGATTGAACAACTGAATTCTTCTCTATATCAAATGCCAACTTGGGACACTTCAATGGCTTCGACACATTAGTATATGACCTGAAAAGAACCATTTGCCGTTAAATAGAATAAAACTTGATAGATTAATATAATAGATTATAACATAGATAAACATACTGCCTCCTTTTAATGTGTTTTTCTAAAAACAACATAGTTTCATATAAGGCAAATGTAGTCCGACGACTAGCTCCACTACCACTCCTTGTTTTCTACTTCCATTTGTCGTTTTTCTCTGGCAAATTTGTCACGTAGTCTAGTCCATTGTACTTGACACTCTGAAACTACATGTTTTCAAACTATCAAATGATGTACGTGTCATAGATTATTCCAATTAATCTTACCTGACATTTTCATGACTGACGCAATTTCTTTCCACGAATTCTCTTTCATTAAATTATTTTTGAAATTTTTATCTTGATGATTATACAGGTGAGGATAACCTCTCACACAGTCAATAAGCAATTCGTTGGTTGATTTATCCGCATTGTCCATCACTTCATTGTCCATCACTTCATTGTCCATCACACATTGTTCTTCACTTGCACTTTCTTGAAATGAATAAAACATGTTACTTAATAAGCAGTATCTGTTATGATCACTCATTTATTAAAACACAATGCTTTGATAATTTCAATCGCAATGTATGAATACATAACCTCAAAATCTGTATACTACTACCGCGTCGCATTAATAAAATTTCAAGTATCGAGTTTAAATGCGGGAAGGTACGTGATTGGTTGTATGTAAGACATAAACCGTAAGAATTTCATCCTTACGAAATTTTTCACCATTACGGCTTACGTCTTTCGTCGAAATATGTGGAGGGGAATAGTCGACTCTGAAGGTGCCAATACATGAGAGCGTCCGAGCGTCGAGCGTCGAGCGTCAAACACGTGCGCATCACCTTTGCGCAGGATTCTAAACCGTACAGATTTTAGCGTCTTGACGCTATTGCAATGGCGAGCATGGCGAGTGACGAGAGCTCGGTCACCGGAAAGGTAAATAGGTTATGTTCCTGTTTTGGCATATCTCTTGTTGAGATAAGATAAGTAATTGAAATATTGTATGTTATAGGCATCAGATATAACGTGCGGCGTGTGCACGGCGACAATTGCGAGGCAAAATATTAAAAGTCACCAATGTGTGCAACAATGGCACAGTATTACCATCGAGAATGATTCCCAAATCTTTTATCCTACGAATGGTATGGTCTATAATTCATTAAATTGTATGATAATATACATATATATATATATATATATATATATATGTATATGTGTATTGAAAGATTTTAAGTATTGTAAGTATAAGTAGTATGTGTGCGATTTTGCAGAAAAAGGTGAATGTTTGGCGAAAGTAATATGTGATGGCAAGGAACAAATCGTATTAATAAATAATAAGTCACTTGGCCAATCCTATTTAAAACAACAAATACAAATAGGCAATGAAGTGGCAAAGTCGAATCTATCAATGGATGATAGCTGTCCTTCAGATGATGATTCACAAACATCAGTATTGTGCTCAACAGCAGTAAACAAAACTATAGTAGATGAATTATTGATCGAAGAAGTCAGAAAGAGACCCCCTATATACGATTACACATTGCCTTTGTCTTTCCGTGGCAGACACAAAGTTGCGGAGTTATGGAAAGAAATTTCTAATGCTCTTGAAGGTACCTATATTACATAAGCCTGAATTACCAAATAAAAGCGATGATATTACATTAAATGGTGTAAAAGTATGTATTAACAAAATTTTACCCATTGTAACAAATGTATTAGGTCATTTGAGTGCTGAAGAGGCGAAAAAGAAGTGGAAATCCCTGAAAGACACCTATAGTAAACTAGTTGCTGACGAAAAAAAACCCAGTGGATCAGCAAGGTCGCAACAAAAACCATGGAAACATTTTGAAGCCATGTCCTTCTTACGTTCGGTGTCAAAACACAAACCGTATATATCAATGTTCATGTGCATACATACATACATACATACATATATATATATATATATATATATATATATATATATATCATAAATATTATGATGACTAATTCGAAACATGTCTTATTGTACAGGTCCATTTCTAATCTTACGGTTCCAATTCGTGAGTCCAACATTTTTGTTGAAGAAACTAACGCAAACAACAGCGAAGAACTTAATCAAGGTATTACTATTATTATAGAGCATATAACGTATTTGCTGATCCGACTGAGTGTATCATAAAATGTGTTGTTAATTCATATGCATTAAAGACACATGCAAACACTGTCTTTTCAGATGAATCCCCTGCTAAACGTCGAGCTAAAACCAAAGATGATTTAAGTGCATCAATGAGTCGTATAGCTGAAGCAGTTTGTAAAAAAGACATGCCTGCAATAAATCTTCCAAAGCCACCTGAAATAGATGCATTAGATGGTATGTTTATATATATAAAACAAATATTGCTCACATTTAATAAAGACAAACAGAATATGCTGTTATTGAAATTTCTACAAGACATTACTAAAGAAAAACAGAACGAGCGTGAATAATTGTGTATTTCGCTTGGTAACATAGTGGCAATTGCTACGTTCCTACTTTCGTATATTTGTGTTTTCTCTGTATTCCGTTGGAATATAATTTATGGTATACTTTTAATGTTTTAACACCGTTACGTTTATAAAGTTACAATATAAGTTTTGTACGTGATAAGTATAAAGTATTTGTTATTTAAAGTAACAAAATACATCTATATTGCAATGTCATGAGATTTATTTGATATTTTAATATAGTTGAAGATGTGATGATACTGACAAGTGCTCTTGTTTCAACTGCATTTAACAATATATTAATGTTAATTTATATATAGATATATATAATTTATTGTGATATATAGTAGTTATTTGCGTAGACTGATTCCTACTAGTTTTCGTTTTTACAGAGCACTGTTTTTCTTTAAAATAATATTTCAGTATCGCAATAACCCTATGCTAGTCCACTAGAATAGGTAATATAAGACTTACATTAGTTATAAGATATTTGTTATCAGTGAGCATATCTTTATTATTTTGATAATAAAACTATGTACACATATAAATTATTCACTTGTATATTTGCACATTTTGCCAAGCAACTTCCCCCTCTTCATTAAAATATCTGCAGAATTCTTCTCGAATGTTAGCTGCGCGCAACGAATACGCTCTTGCGTGAGTACATCTAATGTTAGTAAATGAACGATAATCTGCAACATTGTTTCTCCAAGAGCCGTCTTCAATATCTCCGTCTGCTAGAAGCCGATCTGTAAGTTCCTGTGTTATGTAAGTTTCTCGTTCAACATCATGTCTTCTGAGCCAGTTGTGAAGACATACAATTGCTTGAACCATTTTGATCGCATTTTCAACTTTTGCTAGAATTGGTCGTCTTAGCAATCGCCATTGGCTAGCTAAAATGCCAAACACATTCTCGACCGTTCTTCGAGCAAGTGATAAACGATAATTATACAATCGCTTCTCTAATGTTATGTCTTTGCCTGGATATGGTCGCATCATGTAATCGGTTAGTGGAAATGCCTCGTCTCCTACCAATACATATGGTAAAATTGGACCATCTTCATATAAAGCTTCAGGAGGTGGGAGATTGAATTCTTTGCTTTCCAATAACAGGCCCATGGCACTATTTTTAAACAGACCTGCATCACCCTGCCTTCCAGGGGCTCCAATGTCAACACAACGTATTATGTAATTAGCATCACTTATTGCGAGTAAAATAATGCTGTGAGTGCCTTTATAATTATAATACTCTGATCCCGCGTTGTCAGGACACTGAAACCATATTATTATGAAGTACAGTTAGTTTGCCTCAGTGAATTTATTATATACATAAATGTTTTCAATTTAAGAATTACTTGAATGACAACGTGCTTCCCATCAATCGCACCAACACAGTGAGGGAACTTCCATCTATTTTCGAAGTCGTTTGCGATTTCTTTCCAGTCGTCTGTGTCACATTGTGACAGTACAATTGGATATAAACGCTCCCAGATAGCAGAACATGTTTCACGTATAATCCGTGTAATGCTACTTAACGATATAAGAAACTGATATGACAAAGATGTCATACTATCTCCTGAGGCAAGATATCTGTTAATATAATAAGAAATATATAACTACTTTGATATGTACTTATCAGATTGCGTTTGTCATAAATTACAATACACATTATTGTTAGTTAATATGAGTTAGTTATACATTTACCTTACAGTCACTATTAAACGTTGCTCGTCATTTATTGGTTCACGCAAAACATCAAGTTTCTGTATATCGTGTCCTACAATTGATAACAGTTCTTCAAACTGTGTGGCTGTCATTCTTGTATAATTCTGGAAACGAAGATCTTCCAATCTCACATTGGGCAATGTTGCATGATAGAATCCGTGTCTTTTTCTTTCTGCGAATATTTTTGACACCCAAACCCTTTTATTTTTCTGTTTTGCTCTTATTGTATTTGCAATTAGTGATATTACTGCAATTAACTCAACGTTTTGTTTGTGATATTCGTGATTGATAATGCTATTGCATTCTAACAACCACTGGTAATACCGATAATTAATAGACATTTTGTAATGTCTCGCAATTTTCCTTTTTCCTTTGAATAGCTGGGAGATATTTCGAAGTTTTCAGCTATATCCTATCCAATAGAGGATTTCTTGGCACGGCGTGGATGAGTTCCTCGCTTCAAGCCATTCGAAGTTCAGCTGAAAGTTCAAATTGATTCTGCGTTTCAGCTGGTTTCAGCGTCAACTCAGTAAATATAACTACGCATGCGCTCAACGCTTGACGCTCGACGCTGGACGCTCGACGCTGCCATGTAAAGGCACCTTAAGGGGATCCTATAGCGGGGACAATTACCGACAATTACAGTCAACGCTCTCATTTTGAAACGGCTTTATAGATCGCAAAATCCTTTTACAGGAGTAAAGTATAGGTACTAATGAAGAGTGGGATTGTAAAAAATTAGTAATAATTGAAAAAAATGTAAAAATGCTGTCACCGCATTTTCTAATATAAACAGTTGTATAAGTAATATGTACAAAATGAAATGTTCCCACTCTTCAACAGACGTGCACAAACAATAACGTACCTTTGAAATTGAGATTGAAAGCCTGGAATAAAAATGAGAGCTTCGAAAAAATTATAACCTATAACCATGTCTATCCTTGTCTATCATCATTGTCTATACAAGGACAGATATAGAATTCGGTCGGTAAATATTGCCACTATAGGATCCCCTTAAGGCCATTGCACGTAATAATCGTAAGGTGGTAAGAAAATAGACCAATCACACTCGATTATTCTTCAAGCGCGAGAAGAATAATTGACTGTGATTGGTCTATTTTCTTACGGCCTTACGATTATGACTAAAATTTTGTTACGTGCAATGGCCTTTAAAGCAAGGTTGTAAACCAGCATTTAAGCGTCGTCTACAATGGCAGCAGGAATATACAGTAAGACACGTAAAGGCCATTGCACGTAACAAAATTTTAGTCATAATCGTAAAGCCGTAAGAAAATAGACCAATCACAGTCAATTATTCTTCTCGCGCTTGAAAATAATCGAGTGTGATTGGTCTATTTTCTTACGACCTTACGATTATGACTAAAACTGTATTAGTGCTGGTCTACAACCCTTGCTTTAAAGAGTATTTAAGCTCTGAGGGTGCTGTCACATGCAGGACGGAATTTCGGAAAACGGAATCTCGGAATCATTCTGATTGGTTAGCCCCATGGGGCTTGTACTGTGCTCCATGGGGCTAACAATCAGAATGATTCCGAGATTCGTTTTCCGAAATTCGTCCTGCATGTGACAGCACCCTGAGCCCTAAGAAATTGACCAATCACAGTCGAGTAGTCCTCACATTCCACTGTGATTGGTCAGTTTCTTACGGCTTAGAGCTTAAATACCCTTTAAAGCAAGGTTGTAGACCAGCACTTACGTGCAATGCCTTAAGGTTGTATGACCCGTAAGATCTCTGCCAAAAGTTTAAGAAACGTAACACCCTTAGGAAAAATACACTCAACGTCTTAAAGTTGGGTGTGATTTCAGACCGCAATTGAAGTTCAACCAATCAAAGATGTTGAAATGATGGTTAACCTTCATTGGCGGTCCGAAATCACACCCAACTTTAAGACGTTGAGTGTATTTTTCCATAAGGCATAAAGCTAATTAACATATTAAGAAGATATTCCTTTAGCGGAAAGTAATATTTATATTATATTTTATTTAAAATAACAGTTGCCTGTGTTTTTAAGAGCTATAGAGACATTTTTATGCATATTTTTCTCGTATGTAAACTTTCAGTTGGTTTTTAGAAAGACTGTACCTGACTGCAACTGACACAACGAAAATCTGAAAGTGTGAAAATCTTAAAAAAGTAACAAAACATAGTAATTTACTGTTTAAAAATACTAATAAAATTATATACGTTATTTATTTACGTCATTATTAATAATTAAATACAATAGCTCTCATAAAAAAGTATTTTGATCGCGGCAACGTAGCATTTTCTGTAAGTTGATAGCATTGATCTCACTCGACATCTGGGAATCGATCATGTATCTTTTCCCCTAGGACGGAACGTGAAAAGTGAAAAGGTTATCTCTTTCTATTCAACACTATAGAAAGAGATAGTTACATGAAACTTTTCACTTTTCACGTTTCCGCTCTAGGAAAAAAGTTAAGTTAGTTGATCGCTACCCAGCTGCGTGAATGCGAAGTGTGTTCCGAGCACGTGTAATATACAGACGCATCGTTTGAGGTTAGTTTTCGCTTGCGCTGTTGCCGGATCTCCGTACTTACGAGTTCAGCGAGACCAAGCGAGACTGTTCTCTGTTTGCTTTTTATTCAATATTTCAGAAAGGTGACCCCTCATTTTATCTCAGCCCAAAACATCTCAGCAAAAATATCTCGTCTATAATATCTCAGCCATTAATATCTCAGAGCAAAAATATCTTGCCGTAATAATGTATCGAACAAAAATATCTCAAGCAATAATGTATCGAACAAAAAATATCTCAAGCAATAATGTATCGAACAAAAATATCTCAAGCAATAATATGCCAGCCAATCCTACTACTGCTGCTGAACTTGTCGTCCCTCAGGAATATTGCTTTACAAAAAATAATGATTTATTTTTACAACGAGATGTCAAGGTTATAACTGCTAAAGAAGTGATCGGCTTCTGACATTTACTACAAATAACAATATGAATATGTTGCGGTCTAGTAGAGTTATGTATGCTGTGTGATGGTACATTCAATACTGTACCTAATATATTTTTCCAGATGTATAGTATACATGGTGCTGTTGAGGGCAAAGTATTGCCGTTAGTTTTCGCGCTAACTACTGATAAAACACGAAAAATTTATTTTACATTATTGGACGAGTTAAAAACTATAGAGCCTGATGATCATAATATAATGATCAGAACCCACGGTTCACCCGCCAACAGGGAACGTGAGCTGGGATTAGACCGTCGTGAGACAGGTTAGTTTTACCCTACTGATGACCAGTCATTGCGATAGTAATCCTGTTCAGTACGAGAAGAACCGCAGGTTCGGACATTTGGTTCACGCACTTGGTCGAGCGGCCGGTGGTGCGAAGCTACCATCCGTGGGATTATGCCTGAACGCCTCTAAGGCCGTATCCTCTCTAGTCAAAGGTGGCAATGATATCTCTAGGAGTCTCGTGAGTCGAAAGGCTCAAAACAATGTGGACACACTACTGATTTATTATATTATGATTATTATTTGTATATTCAGTTGATTAGAATTTAATATCAATGTATGGCTGTTCATGAAATGTGATACTAATTAAATGTTAATTTTGTCGCCACGCGTGGAAAGTCCACGCATGTACTTTGAAGGCACACTATGTGTCTAGTTGATAATTTGTAATAAAAATTTGTAAGATGTAATTCATTACAATGATATTGTGTAATATAAATTGTATGATGTAATTTCGAAGTTAATTATTGTCAGAGATATTCTTGTAGAAGTGATTTTTGTACGATACATTATGGTAAGGAGATATTTTGGACTGAGACATTTTGGACTGAGACATTTTGGACTGAGATATTTTTGGACTGAGACATTTTGGATTGAGATATTTTTTGACTAAGACATTTTGGATTGAGATATTTTTTCCGAGACTTTTTTGTATGAGATTATTTAGGAGAGTCATTTTGACTGGGAACCTTTCAGAAAATATCCTCGAAGTCATACTTTTTTTGTTCTAATTTGTTTGTAAGATGTTTATTATATTTCTGCAAAGTTTTGAAAGTATGCCATATTTTCTTCGATATTAATTTCTTAAATGAAGTTGAAAAAATAGTGAAACTTGATGAATTCCCATAAGAGCCCATGTTAAATTCAAATTGTTATAACTTTTGAACGGGCCTCGCAAACTTGTTCAAACTTGGCACAATGCTTTATTACTATAATACTCATCATCTGACAAAGTTTGAAGAATTTGGCATATTTTCTTCTAAGGGGTCATACAACCTTAAGCAGTAAAGTTATTGACTAAAGCTGGCCACACACACTTTTTCGTAACAGTAACAGTAGGATTTCGAGCAACGCAATTGGTCGAAATCCTACTGTTACTGTTACGAAAAAGTGTGTGTCCGGGGCCTAATGGGATTTTTACAATTCAAGAATAATCGACTGTGGATGGTCAGTAGCTTACCGCTTACGTCTTACTGCATACTCCTGCTGCCATTGGCTGCATCCATGGTGGACGATCGCTCATTGAGCGCTCACAGGTAGCTCAGTGAGCATTTTTGGCTGCATCCAGAAGCACGACCGCTCACTGAGCGCTCATTGAGCGCTCATATATCCCTAGATCTATCTACTGGATACAAACGCTCTCTGAGCTGCTCACGGTGAGCGCTCGCCACCCTTGCCACTTTCGTGAGCGTAGTTTTCTGTCGCTCACTCCGCTTACTTTACGCTCTCTCTCCAATGGCTGCATCCAGAAGCATGATCGCTCATTGAGCGCTCACAGGTAGCCGCTCAGTGAGCATTTTTGATGTACTGGATATATGCTCACAACAGTTTACTATACGCATTTATGTGACGTATAAGTTATAGATATTTATTTGCATTTATAATAGACATCTACGTCTCTAAAGATCTGCGTAATTATTAATTTTTATCTTTACTATCTGCCACCTGTAAAAATATACAAATGCTTTATCTATATAAGGGCTATTCTACAATACGTCGCAAACGATGGCAACTGCTAGTTGAAAAATGTTATTTCCGATTGCGCTTGTCAATTGCGCTTGTCAAAAGAGAGTTGGCGAATTTTTAACTTTTTTGGCGACAGTAACTCGCAATCGGTAAGAAATAACACTTTTCAACTAGCAGTTGCCATCGTTTGCAACGTATTGTAGAATGGCCCTAAATGTTATTAGCTAGAGTGTAAAGATGTATTTTATATTTTGCATGTTACATAATTATTAAAATTTGTAATTTTGTATAAATATAATTTTTTCTCTTTTGCAGTATAAGCCCATACAGCACAAAATATTTTCAAAAAATATGTCTAAATATTTCTATAAAAATAATATTGCAAAAAACATTTTAAAATGGTTTTGGGAATATTTTAAAATGATTTAAAAATATTTTGTGATAACGTTTGTAAAAATATTTTAAGAATCTTTTAGAAATATTTTTTAAAATGTTTTTATTTACCATCCAGATAATATTTTCTTAAATATTTGAAATTTATTTATTTGAATATATTTTTAAAATCTATATAAATAAAACAAAGTCGGGTTAGTTACACCATTTATAACTCAAAAACGACTCGACAGATTTTGTATTAAAACCATATAAAATAGGGGTAGAATTTTCCGGCGAGTGCTATAGGGTGTATAGTTTTTTGTTACCAATCTTTTTGGTAATCGGTGTCCGAAATTTTTCCAATTTTTCGAGAAATAATTGACCGAATCTTAAACAATTGTATATAAAACAGGGGTAGAATTTCCCGGGGAGTGCTATAAACTGTATAGTTTTTTGTTATCGATTTTTTTGGGAACCGGTATCTTTTCGGAAATCGGTTACGAAATTTTTCCAATATTTTAGGAAATAATTGAGTAAAGGCCGGTTTTCACACGCAATGATTGGTGGCGCCAGGCCGCGCCAGTCGACTAACGCCAGTAAAAATGTAAGTGTAAACACTTGATACAAACTGGCGCTAGTAGTGTGGCGATTACTGGAGGTTATCGGCCAAAGCATATAACCTCAAAATTTGAGGTTATATGCTTGCTGTCATTTACTGTGTGTTTAATAAATGTTAAATATTTTCCACATTATACGCCAATCACTGTGTAAATACTTGTGAGTTTGCTAGTCAGTTCTGGCGCCAATGAATGCCAGTCAGTTGGCGCCACCAATCATTGCGTGTGAAAACCGGCCTTAAATCTCAAAGAATTGTATATGACGGAATTGAACTTCAGTCGATAAAAAAGTAATATTTTTCAATTTATAGCATTTTAGAGAAAGAGAGAGAGAGAGAGAGAGAGAGAGAGAGAGAGAGGGGGGGAGGAGAGAGGAGAGGGAGAGGGAGAGGAGAGAGGGAGAGGGAGAGGGAGAGGGAGAGGGAGAGGGAGAGGGAGAGGGAGAGGGAGAGGGAGAGGAGAGGAGAGGGAGAGGGAGGGAGAGGGAGGGAGAGGGAGGGAGAGGGGAGAGGGAGAGGGAGAGGGAGGGAGAGGGAGAGAGGGAGAGGGAGGGAGAGGGAGGGAGAGGGAGGAGGGAGAGGGAGGGAGAGGGAGGGAGAGGGAGGGAGAGGGAGGGAGAGGGAGGGAGAGGGAGGGAGCGGGAGGGAGAGGGAGGGAGAGGAGAGGGAGCGGGAGGAAGAGAAGGGAGAGGGAGGGAGAGGGAGGAGAGGGAGGGAGAGGGAGGAGAGGAGAGGGAGAGGGAGGGATGAGGGAGGGAGAGGGAGGGAGAGGGAGGGAGAGGGAGGGAGAGGGAGGGAGAGGGAGGGAGAGGGAGGGAGAGGGAGGGAGAGGGAGGGAGAGGGAGGGAGAGAGAGGGAGAGAGATTGATTAATTTATTATGCCCAAGCAAAGCTAAAGGGCAAAGAAGCATAACATAACAATGTAAAATCAATTTCACCATTAACACGCAGCTTACAAACTATACGCAACTTAAAACTAATAATACAGAAGAAGATTGATCAAACGCAACTAAGAACTAGACGCAGCTTAACACTAAAGCAAAAGTTAAAACTAGAGGATATAGATGAAAGAAGAGAACTCAACATGCGAATTCAGATGAAAATAAGTAATTGCGGAGAAGAACCTTAAAAGTTGCAAGTGAAGTTGCCGACGTAATGTTGCCCGGAAGAGAGTGCCAAAAATAGATAGCCGATATCTGAAAGGAATTTCTGTACGTTTCAGTTCTGAAAGACGGAATGTGAAATGATTGCGTTAAAGAAGTAGCTAGTCGATCAGATCTTCTGAGTGATTGATCGAGTGGGGTAAAAAGTTCACTCAAATACGCCGGAGATCCCATGTAAATCATTCGAAATGTTTGACAGCCAAGAAAATATCGTCTTCTGTTCTCAACAGAAAGCCAACCAAGGCGTCGTCTATACTGCGTTACGTGCTCATCTCTCCTCAAATTGTAAATAAATCTGATGCAGGTATTCACCAGTCTCTGTAATTTCAGATTAAGTTCCTTGCTCAAGCTATGATATATTAAGCAGCAGTAATCCAAGTGAGGTAGTACCAAAGTAGTTACGAGCTTGATTCTAAGTTCCGTGGAAAGAGAGTTTTTGTTGAATTTCAGCTTGTGTAACGAATGATGAACTCTCTGAGAGACGTACGAGACATGCTTGTTCCATGAGAGATTGGACTGAAGAAAAACTCCGAGGTTCCTCACCTCGCTTACATATGGCAAAGGCGTGTCATTGACAACAATTGGTGGTAGAAGGTCCAAATCAATATTATTAATATTGATCCCACTGCCAAATATAATTACCTTTGATTTAGCAGGGTTTAATTTCAAACCATTTACCTCAGCATAGTCAAAAATGGCATTAGCATCTTTGGAGATCAAGTTGAGGTTGTGGAGAAGATCAGAAGGAGCACAAAAACGATAGATCTGGATATCGTCAGCAAATATCATGTGTTCCGAATAATTCAGGACCTCACCAATGTCGTTGATATATAGAGTAAACAAAGGTGGACCAAGTACAGAGCCCTGAGGAACTCCACACAATGTATGCAACCAAGAGGAAAAATTACCTTCACCGTCCACCACAGCCTGCGAACGACCGACAAGATATGAGAAAATCCAAATAAGAACAGAGTCAGAGAATCCCAACTTTTTTAGTTGGATCAGGAGTCTAACAAGGGAACCTCGCGAAGTGGAAAATTCTGATTTTAATGAAACTTTCCACACATGTAGGGGGAGTAAAAAGATGAATTTAGATATTTTTTGTAGCGGCCCAAAAACGCTTTTAAGGGGTGAAACCACTGCTCATATGTAGAGCGGTTTTTTGCTTTTCTCGATATATCTCGAAAAATATTTGAGATATCAAAAAATGTTTCTTATAAAAGTTTTACAGTAAAATCCCCTCTATTCGAAAACATTAATAATATTTTTTAAAAATAATTTTTTAAACAAAATTTTGATTAAAAATTAAAAAAAAATTTTTTTTTTGAAATTTTATTAATGTGGTTGAATAAAGATGTTTTTACCATAAAACTTTTATTTGAAACATTTTTTGATATCTTGAATACTTTCCGAAATATATCGAGAAAAACAAAAAGCCGCTCTACATATAAAGGGTGATTTCACCCTTTAGAACCATTTTTTGGCAGCAACAAAAAATTTCTAAATTCATCTTTTTACCCCCTCTTCTCCTACATGTGTGCAAAGTTTTATAATAAGAACATTTATGTGTATTTAACCGCAACGAATAATTTTTTTAAAAATTTATTTTTGCATCTTTTATTTTAAAAAATATCTGTTGCGTATGTTATTTAATAAAATTGTAAAAAATAAAGATACTTTTATCTTGAATGTACTTATAGTAGGGGAGCTAGCTCCATTTTTTCGTGATTATTTCGGTACTTATGAAACTTTTTGTGGTGATTCAGAATGTTATTCAATGATCAAAGCTCCGAGGACTGACAAAAAAGTGGGTCGCTTTGGGTGGTATAGCCACCCACTTGTGCAAAAAAATTTTTTTTTCAAGTCATTTCGGTATGTTAGTCATTTTGCACCATAATTTTTTGATATATTTTATGACTATTAGGATAATTGACTGACAAAAAAATGGGTCGCTTGTGAGTGGCAGAGCCACCCAAAAAAGTTTACGTTACGTTGTTACGTTATGTTTAAGAGAAAAAAAGAGAAAAAAATCAGTAGTCAAACAATCATATCATGATTTTTAAATAATGTTACAGAATCGAGTGACAACTTTTCTGAGGATGAAGATGACCTAAATGATTGTGACAAATACCATGAAGAAAAAGAAGAAAAAGATTCCTAGTTTCTTTATTTATTTTTTATGATGATGATTCAATGCTATTTTTCATTACTTTTTCTGTTTTGATTATATAATAAATGACCGTAAAAAAAGATATTGGCTTCAGTTTACGATGTACCTAAAAAATTCATAAGTCACAAACTGTGGAATTTATAATATTTTATCATACAATATTACACATATCATACAATTTATCACAAACTGTGGAATTTATAATATTTTATCATACAATATTGTAAATTCCACAGTTTGTGACTTATGAATTTTTTAGGTACATCGTAAACTGAAGCCAATATCTTTTTTTACGGTCATTTATTATATAATCAAAACAGAAAAAGTAATGAAAAATAGCATTGAATCATCATCATAAAAAATAAATAAAGAAACTAGGAATCTTTTTCTTCTTTTTCTTCATGGTATTTGTTACAATCATTTAGGTCATCTTCATCCTCAGAAAAGTTGTCACTCGATTCTGTAACATTATTTAAAAATCATGATATGATTGTTTGACTACTAATTTTTTTCTCTTTTTTTCTCTTAAACATAACGTAACAACGGAACGTAAACTTTTTTGGGTGGCTCTGCCACTCACAAGCGACCCATTTTTTTGTCAGTCAATTATCCTAATAGTCATAAAATATATCAAAAAATTATGGTGCAAAATGACTAACACACCGAAATAACTTAAAACAAAAATTTTTTTGCACAAGTGGGTGGCTGTACCACCCAAAGCGACCCACTTTTTTGTCAGTCCTCGGAGCTTTGATCATTGAATAACATTCTGAATCACCACAAAAAGTTTCATAAGTACCGAAATAATCACATAAAAATGGAGCTAGCTCCCCTACTATAAGTACATTCAAGATAAAAGTATCTTTATTTTTTACAATTTTATTAAATAACATACGCAACAGATATTTTTTAAAATAAAAGATGCAAAAATAAATTTTTAAAAAAATTATTCGTTGCGGTTAAATACACATAAATGTTCTTATTATAAAACTTTGCACACATGTAGGAGAAGAGGGGGTAAAAAGATAAATTTAGAAATTTTTTGTTGCTGCCAAAAAATGGTTCTAAAGTGGTTCTGAAATCACCCTTTATATGTAGAGCGGCTTTTTGTTTTTCTCGATATATTTCGGAAAGTATTCAAGATATCAAAAAATGTTTCAAATAAAAGTTTTATGGTAAAAACATCTTTATTCAACCACATTAATAAAATTTCAAAAAAAAAATTTTTTTTTAATTTTTAATCAAAATTTTGTTTAAAAAATTATTTTTAAAAAATATTATTAATGTTTTCAAATAGAGGGGATTTTACTGTAAAACTTTTATAAGAAACATTTTTTGATATCTCAAATATTTTTCGAGATATATCGAGAAAAGCAAAAAACCGCTCTACGTATGAGCAGTGGTTTCACCCCTTAAAACCGTTTTTGGGCCGCTACAAAAAATATCTAAATTTATCTTTTTACTCCCCCTACATGTGTGGAAAGTTTCATTAAAATCAGAATTTTCCACTTCGCGAGGTTCCCTTGTAAGATGCGGAACTGTGTCAAACGCCTTACTGAAGTCAAATAAAATCATGACTATTATAAATCCCATATCAATCGCCTTCCTGATGTCGTCGCAGACTCGCAAAAGCGCAGATTGAGTATTGTGACACGGACGATACGCAGACTGTTTGGGACTCATGAGATCATGCTTGGTCAAGTATTCAGCAATCTGCCCAGCAACGATCCGCTCAAGCACCTTAGACAGTTCGGGTAGATTGGCTATCGGTCTCGTGTCTGAACGGGGATGAAGAAATGCGAATTTTCGAAAGTGGGCGAATAAGTGCACGCTTCCACTGAGACGGAAAGGAAGAATGTTCCAATGAGCGATTGAACAGAGCCGTTAAACATAACGAGATCGCGGGCCAAGCCATACGCAGAATGTAGAGAGGAATACCATCCGAACCAGACGCGTAGGAATGAGGCGGACTCGCAAACATCAGCTCAGAGATCATGCGAGGCGTTATCGCAGAAAAAACGAACTCGGGACGCTGAGGTGGGCAAGTCACATGAGCTAAGGCAGATATAAAGTCATCGTAAGGACAAGGCGAATGAGCGTCAGAAAAAGAGACATAATAAGAGTTAAGTTGATTAGGTGTGAAGTAATGTAGAGGAGAAACTAAGGATGACTTTACAAGACCTAACCGTGCAAGCTCCCTCCATAATTTAGCCGGGTCAGTGATAGTTTTAAGAGAACTAAGTTGAAATTCGCTTTTGGCTCGCTTAATGTCCTCATTAAGTTGGTTGCGGAAATGTCTGTAGACAGAGTAACCAAGCGAACTATTAGACCTCTTTGCCTGCTTGTATACATGATTACGAATATGCATCCTAGACTTAAGTTCATTTGTGAGCCACCTCGCAGGAGGTTTTTTAATGGTAAAAACGCGTTCAGGTGCAAAAACATCAAGAGCACTGAGTAAAGTTTCGGACAGTACTGAGCAAAATCTATCAACCTGAGAAGCACTTGATTGATCAGTGGACTGGACACAAGAGACCATCTCAGGACTCTCAGTCAATGATTGAAGATGGACCAGGAACTCCTCAGTGTCAATGGCACGATAGCAACGCCTTAGGATAGTTCGCTCAGTCACCAGTTTAGTACCAAATGAAAGTGACAGTTCTATTGAGGCTCTCTACACCGGACCGTTTGATACGCGTACCAAGTACTATATCCGTATCAAATTCGTATCAAATCTCGGTTTACACCGGGATAACCCGAGATTTGATACGAATTTGATACGGATATAGTACTTGGTACGCGCATCAAACGGTCGGTGTAAACTAGGTCATTAAGTCATGACCAGCAATAAATGGGCTCAGACTTAGAAAATCTAAAGATCTTCTCACAATCATCACCGCTAGGACATCAAGCCAGGAGTCAGTGGTAGCAGTGTGATACGTCGCATCAGATTGTACAATATTCATAGATAGACTCGACATAAGATCACGCAAGTAATTCGCTTCATAGCTGTTTGCCAGTAGATTACAGTTTAGGTCACCGCCAATGATGATGTTCTTATACAAATGAGAGACACTAGTAAGTGCAAGAGTAAAGTCGTGAAAAAGAAAGCCTTTAGGTCTCCTGTAAACTGACGCGAATAAGACCACCTCATCACTTGGCAGTCGGATTTCAATTATGAGGTATTCAGGAGCATTAATGTTAGTTGCCACAGAGGAAGCAACAAGCTTAGCCTTGAGTGAGTGATGGACATAACAGGCTACACCCCCTCCCATACGTCCAGCACGGTCATGGCGAATCAAAAAATAGCCATCTAAGGCCACAAGCTCATCTGAAATACCCTTATGAAGCCACGTTTCAGATATTGAGATGATATGATGCCGATTGGAATCAAAGTGAAGTCTTACAAGCTCGATATGACCACGAAGAGAGTTGGTGTTAAACTGAGCAACACGAAAATCAGATTCTATACGTTTTTGGCATTTCGGTGGATAAATCCGGCATGGTCAGTCGAGCTTAGCAAGATCAGCACCAGAACTGATAAGGATAACCGGCGCACCATCGGAGCGCCTCACACATATACGTCCACCTCTCACCCAGACATACTTACATGAACGCTCTTTAGCAACACGCTTAGTTTGTTGCAAAAGTTCATAACATTCTTTCGATAGCAGTTCATTAACATAAACGATGTCCCGTGAGTCGTTACCACAAATCTCTCCCCGCCTAAGAACGCCCTTGGCACGCTTTTTCGAGATGATTAGATCGCGGACGACACCAGAAGTTACGGTGACAATTAAAGAGCTACCAGTTGCAACAGCCTTAGGTCGATCAGAAGCAGATCCCGGGAGAGGCTTGCGGACAGCCCTTACATTTAGTATATGTGGCAAAAAATCAGAAGCACCAAGAGCCGTTAGCAAGTTCTGAGCAATCACAGACGGAGCCACAGAAAGAGCATCAGGCAATCCCGACACAATAAGCTCATTCGTATCACTGGTTTGCTGGGTTGACAAGGCAGATTTCAAATTATGTAGTTCGCTCTTAAGAGCTGCATTCTCACTTTCTAGACTAGAAATGCGCTGAGTATTACTAGCGACAGTTTCGGATAATCTATTTAAAAGATCAAGTTTACCATTAATTTCATCATTGGTTTTCAGTTGACATTCAATGAAGGAAGAGATCTTAGAATCAGACAGTCTCATCTGCTCCATCAATCCCCGCAAAAGATCGTCGGTCGTAGGTTGTAGGTTCGATTTGGTACGGGGGGGATCAACAGAGGAGGCCATATTATCAAAATTGAATGCTTGCGCGTTTTCTTTAACTCCCGGTGTGAGAGGAGGTAAGTCCAAAGATAATAGAAGAGATTTGCAGCAAGTGTCAGCGTGTTTGGTTACCGAATAAGCCCTGATGCAGCCAGGGTGAAACACCCTACCGCACACCCCGCACCCGACCGACCTCTTCGCAATTGATCTAGTGCACTTGGTACACGTAGGCAGCATGTGCTATAGATTGGCTGCGTTCAGCAGAACGCAACAGTTTTCAACCGTTTTATGATTCTCTGCTGAACGATTCTAAGCGCATTCAAAGTCTCAACACGTTCACTCAGCGGTCGCCATGATTTTCAGCAAACTAAAAGTACGCTGTATCTCAAGCAAAACGTTATCAGTAAAATAACTGCTTCCAGTGTATTAACATCGCTGAGAATGTATAAATATAAATATAAATATACATATAATAATATTATTTATAACGCAATAGATACAGTAGAAACGCACAGAAAGTTACAAAGTGGTATGTAAAAATATTAATATAAGAAAATAAAGAAATACATTATAATTATAATTTAGATAAATTCAGGTTAGCACACATGTAACATAGAATAATAAGTTAAATCGTTAAATGTATACAAAATATGTTATACTTTGATGCATTATATTTATTAATTAAATGTAATGTACTAACCCAAATTATAATATTACTAT
>JASTWK010001843.1:0-23580 GCA_030770225.1 Temnothorax unifasciatus | reverse complement strand
GCGATCGCGGCGTGGGTGGACGCAATATCGCAAGCTCAGACAGCGGCGCACAGTGGGCTAAAACGGCAATCTAGCTGGACAAAAGTAGTAATTTTGTTTTCATCGTTAAACAAATGTTCTCAAGTGTTCTAAAATAGTAAGTAAACATGTACAAAGTATATCAGTTTAATTTGATAACATTTAATATACAGGGTGTTCCTTAAAAACCATCCACTAACTACATAGCGCTATTCCTTGTCAAAGTCGTAATCTTTAATTAGGTAAAAACTTAAAAAACGTTTTGACCTGCCATTTTTAGACTATTCTCATTGTGTGTCAGTGTGTTAAATTAAGCAAATTACATATATGAAAAAATTATAATTATAACAGCAGTACATGTATGCATTGATCGCAATATAATTATCGAATTGACTGAAATTAAACCTAAATTAAAACAAATAATAAAATAATAAAATAATAAAATACAATGCAATTGTAGTTCGGCAGTACGATAATAAAACTAAGACGTATGAATCGGCCTAACTGGCAATAATTTATTATCGTGACGATTCGACCATTGGTTTTGGTCCGATTAATCGTCAAGACGTTTATAATCTTTGATACTTATATATATATATATATATACATATATATATATATAAATCTCATTTTTTAAATAATTTAAATTAAATTAACTTAATAATTTTCATCGCAATAAATTTAATAATTTAATTTAAATTATTTAAAAAATGAGATTCTTATATATATATGTGTATATATATATATATATATATATATATATATATATATATATAAATATATATAAGTATCAAAGATTATAAATGTCTTGACGATTAATCGGTCCAAAACTAATGGTCGAATCGTCACGATGATAAATTATTGCCAGTTAGGCCGATTCTTACGTACTTCTGACTCAGACCAATTAAAATCATGCCCATTTGACTAGATGACTAGAAAGATAATTAATATATCGTCCCGAGAAAGTGAGTTTCCGATACCAATTAGTTATAAGTCTGTCACCATCTCTGATAACAGTAGTATGCAAGAAATTGATTGATTTATCAGATTCTATTTCTTAGGTGAATTTTGATCGAAGATGGTAGTCGTTAAAAATTTTTAGTGTATCAATAATATAAATAATATAAACTTATGATATTTCCTTCTGAATCAATTTAGATATTTATGAAAAACCATAGATAGATGTCAATATCAAGAGACACAGTAGTCTCGCCAAGTACACGCGCAGCGCGAGACCGTCTCGTGTATCTTTACGCAAACGGACGAGTTGCGAGTTCTAAAAAACGCTGTATCTATGAAACCGGCACTTAGTGGCAGTTGAGTTTTAAAGGATAAAACTCAGAAATGTCTAAAAAATAATATGCTGGTAAAATGACGGCAGCATTCGGCAGCGTTTTTTTTTGTAGACCTTTCTAAGTTTCATACTTTGAAAATTTCATAATTAAAAATCGGCAATGTTTGACTTAAAATACCGCTATTATTAGAAAACTATTATTAAAATTTGTTAATAAAATTTAAAAATATATATCTTTCTCTATATTTATCTAATTTGAAGTTTTAATATTCTACAATATAAGCAGAATACTTTTTTATTTTTCAAGCGCTGCTAAAGTAATGATTTAACGTTTTGCGAGATGACATTTATACGACGTATTCAAATGATTGTTATAACACAACTACAAGTATAAATGGTAAATATTTTGTAGAAAATGAACTATCAGATATCTATCTTAAAAATATAATCGTTTATTTTAAGAAATATTAATCTTCGAAAATCGACTTTTGTCCAGCTAGATTGCCGTTTTAGCCCACTGTGCGGCGGCGGTAATCGCACGCGGCGCTGAAGCGTGACTATACGCAATATCAAGCGGCTAAGATCCTTAGCGGAGATAGAGAAATACTCTCTATCTCCCGGCGCGTCGATTCGTGTAGGCGGGAAGCGGCACCGAGTGGCCAAGACCCTTGGCGAGTAAGAGAAGGGCTCTCTTACCCTGGTTCACTCCGGTGTCACAGGCGTTCGGATGGAAGATTGAGTCAACCGCTTAGATACTTCACTCGGCAGCCAGAGAAAACTCTCTAACTCCTGGTTGTTCGAATTGTAGGATTGCGGGATCCGTGAGTAGCGGAGAACTGGTCGGGTCGGTTTGCTGGCTCACGGCGGAATCTAATTGTTGTTAACAATTCGGCGTGTTTTATACCCGCAGCGCGACGCTGGCGTGGCGGGGGTATACGCGACGGCAATCGCGAGCGCCGGGATGGAGCGGCGGAACGGTCGGGAAGTACGGCGTCCCGACGCCGTGATTGCGCTCGGCGGCTTTCGGCCGTTTTTGGCACCGCTCGGCGCTCCGAGTCGGTTACCGCGGTAAGTCCGTTCGCGGACTTATACGCGAGATCGTGTAATTAAAAAAGGGCACACCGTGCCTTGTCTCGCCCGGCAGATGTTCGGCCGGGCGGCCTCCGACTGGTGCTCGCCGGGAATGATGCGTTTTGGGGCGCATCGTTACAAATATTGTGTGCACCTCGGATCGAAAGCTTTTTCAGACTTGTCTGATTTGCTCTCGCCTTTGGCTCGGGTGGCAAACTTCACATTCGTCTGAAAAACGTTGCTTCTCCCCTTGGTGCACAATATACTATAGTAGGTGCTTACAATCATGACATTTTATGAGCAAAAAAGATTATCAAAGGGTTGTATCTCTGACCAAACTGACTTTTAATGTCCAATATTCTTACATATACTCTACGTTTCGACACAAGGTTTCGTGTCCTTATCAAGAGCTACCTAAAACGTACACGAAGTCGTTACAAGTATATCATTACAAATTTCGCAGAAGGAATAATAAAGTGCAAGGAAATATCACCTATCTCATACCGCTCGCATATTACAGCCACACACAAGTTACTGCAGTTTTACAAACATTGTCAATTCTTTAAAAGTCGCAATCCAGAGGAAGTCGCAATCGTACTGTGAACGGGAACCAACGGTGGCATGTCGTTCCGAACTGAAAGATCGCGACTGACTAATCGCACAAATACAAATAACCGACTAGGTCAACAGATAAAAACAACGCTTGGAGAGAATTTCCTACGTAGACCTTATGATTCGGTCGTATAACGGATTTAGGTTTTCCGTATCTTTTTTTAGATTGATCGTATTATCGTGTTTTTTTATGTAAAACATTTCTGCAATCTCTCTTTTCCTCACATTTCTCTCTCTATGCACAATCTCAGTATCGGACCATTTGAAATTATGCCCGTGTGTAAGCCGGTGCTTGCTGACCACAGAATGCTTATTTACATCTTTTTTGATGTCACTTAGATGCTCCTTCACACGAGTTTCCAAATGTCTTAGAGTTTGTCCAATATAAGAAACATTACAGTCATTACATTCGATTTTGTAGACCACCCCCTGTTTCCTTCATATTTTCGAGCTTGTCTTTGCCCCGTTTTATGATTGAATCTAACTTTTTGGGGATCGTGTAAAGAACATCCAAGCCACATCGGTTTACGGTGCGGCGAATATTCTCACTAAGACCTTTAATGTAAGGAAGCGCGATGTACCTCCGGGGGTCGAATGTGTTGCTTACATTATTGCGGTCGGTGATGTTATTGCGATAATTTAATTCTTTTAATCTTTTGTTAATTTGCTTATTAATTAACTCTTCCGGGAAGCAATTATTCTTGAGAATGTCTCTTACAATTTTAATGTTGGGACTATGGAATTGTTTATCCGAAAGTAAAATTGCATGGTCAACAAGGCTAGTGATAGTATTATTCTTGTATTTCGGTGGATGGTTGGAAAAGTAGTTTACATATCGGCCTGAGAAAGTGGGTTTCCTGTGCCAATTAGTCAAAAGCCTGTTGCCATTCTTGATGATGAGAATATCCAGAAAGGGGATAGCCCCATTCACTTCCAATTCATGTGTAAATTTTAGACGGGGGTGATAGTCATTAAACACATCAAGGACCTCACCAATTTTATCTTTCGGAATTATGGCAATAACATCATCGACAAATCGGCGGAAGAACGACAGACGAAAACTGAGCTTCGCAAGACAGTGAGTCTCTAAATCCTCCATCACAATATCCGCTAATATTGGTGAAAGAGGAGATCCCATCGGGCTGCCAAAGATCTGCTCATATGTGTCCCCATTAAAACTGAAACTCGTAGATCCCAGTACCAACTCCACAGCATGTAAAAATTGCGGCAAATTAAGCTTTGTGTTACAAGAGACATCCAGCCAGCGTTTTTCTATTCCTCTGAGAACTAACTCCTTCGGGATATTGGTGAAGAGGGACGTTACGTCAAGGGAAACAAGTACATCATCAGAATTAATCTCAATGTCATTTATTTCTCTCACGAAAGACCAACTGTCCTTGATGTGAGATTTAGGTGGGCGAATCGAGCAATGCAAGATGCTGTGGAGAAAGGACGCTACATTGTATAAGGGACTTCCCAAAGCCGACACAATAATCCGTAGCGGAATACCATTTTTGTGGATCTTTGGCAGCCCGTAACACCGTGGGAGATTGCCATTGGTGCAATTCAGACGTCTGTAGTCCGAGTCCTCAATAATGCCACTGTC
The DNA here is from genome assembly GCA_030770225.1 of Temnothorax unifasciatus. Lineage (NCBI taxonomy): Eukaryota > Metazoa > Arthropoda > Insecta > Hymenoptera > Formicidae > Temnothorax > Temnothorax unifasciatus. The sequence goes on along the minus strand of JASTWK010001843.1, from coordinate 18,979 downwards.
TCGCCACGATCTGACAAGTTCATTTAACTTCAAAGAAATTTGTCTAATAGGATCTTTCTTTAATTTCTTGTAAGTGGAATCGTCTTTAAGCAAATCAGTCATTTTTGTCAAGTACTCATCTCTGTCCATAATAACCGTGACCTGACCCTTGTCAGCCTTCGTGACGAAGACATCGTGGTTTTCTCGTAAAAATTTTTTGCATTTCGCGTATCTATCTAATATGCAGCGATCGACAAAATCAACGTGATTTTTTTCCACTAAATATCTATGTAAAGAATCCGTTACCGCCTCTCTTACGCTATTTACGGCATTCTCGGGAAACCTATAAGCATTAACTTCGAAATTCTTTATTGTTTCTAAAACAGAATTTTCGCGGTCTCTCTTATCGCATTGATTAATCGGTAACGCAAATTTATCTCCTAAACATAGAAAATCTGACACCGAGTCCGGTATTTGCTTATTACTGATATTGACTAACCATTTCGATTTGTCTATCCTTGAAAAGGGATCTGTCACAATGTTTCGTTTTTTTATTATTCTATTGAATTTGTTGATAGATTTAACCTTTAGTGTATCGTTATATTTCGTGATCTTCACATTGTTACATTTGAAAAACTCGTTAACCAACCTCCCCGGTAAGCATTTGAATAATTGTTCTTCAATGTTAATAATTCTAGATCTTAAGTTTTTTAACGCGTAATGGCAGTCGCCGATTTCCAGATTTAGTATGACGTGCTGGTTCCGTCTCCTGAGATTATCTACCTTATTTAACGCCCTATTGCTCCGGAAGCAAATATTAAACTTCATATTGTAAATATGCGGCGGTAAAACACCATACTTCCTACAGCGAATTAAAAATGTGAGCTGTTGGCTCACTCTGCAGATCCTGTTTTTGTGTGGATCCATGATTTCAGTAAAATTGTGTTGTTATGTCCGTAACTATTCGTGATGTTTCCAAAAAATCCATGTCTCATCCAAACCACCATTATCGAGGTCAGTGGTGTGTAAACTTGCTAAAATCTTTATTTTGTCAGTGGAAGAATTAACAAAGGGTTGTATCTCTGACCAAACTGACTTTTAATGTCCAATATTCTTACATATACTCTACGTTTCGACACAAGGTTTCGTGTCCTTATCAAGAGCTACCTAAAACGTACACGAAGTCGTTACAAGTATATCATTACAAATTTCGCAGAAGGAATAATAAAGTGCAAGGAAATATCACCTATCTCATACCGCTCGCATATTACAGCCACACACAAGTTACTGCAGTTTTACAAACATTGTCAATTCTTTAAAAGTCGCAATCCAGAGGAAGTCGCAATCGTACTGTGAACGGGAACCAACGGTGGCATGTCGTTCCGAACTGAAAGATCGCGACTGACTAATCGCACAAATACAAATAACCGACTAGGTCAACAGATAAAAACAACGCTTGGAGAGAATTTCCTACGTAGACCTTATGATTCGGTCGTATAACGGATTTAGGTTTTCCGTATCTTTTTTTAGATTGATCGTATTATCGTGTTTTTTTATGTAAAACATTTCTGCAATCTCTCTTTTCCTCACATTTCTCTCTCTATGCACAATCTCAGTATCGGACCATTTGAAATTATGCCCGTGTGTAAGCCGGTGCTTGCTGACCACAGAATGCTTATTTACATCTTTTTTGATGTCACTTAGATGCTCCGTCAGTCGCGATCTTTCAGTTCGGAACGACATGCCACCGTTGGTTCCCGTTCACAGTACGATTGCGACTTCCTCTGGATTGCGACTTTTAAAGAATTGACAATGTTTGTAAAACTGCAGTAACTTGTGTGTGGCTGTAATATGCGAGCGGTATGAGATAGGTGATATTTCCAAATGTCTTGCAGTTTGTCCAATATTCCTTCTGCGAAATTTGTAATGATATACTTGTAACGACTTCGTGTACGTTTTAGGTAGCTCTTGATAAGGACACGAAACCTTGTGTCGAAACGTAGAGTATATGTAAGAATATTGGACATTAAAAGTCAGTTTGGTCAGAGATACAACCCTTTGTTAATTCTTCCACTGACAAAATAAAGATTTTAGCAAAAAAGATTATATAGTCTCTGGCAAGACTGGCAAAGAATTGAGTAAGAGCTCAATAAAAAATTATATTAAATATTCAATATCAAAGAAAAAAATAACAAGCGTAAGAAACCAATAAAAGTTAACAATAAAAATGCACTTACATGTTCACAAAACGACAGCGTGCAACACAGTTCTTTACACTTCAGACTTATGATCTGAAATGCTTGCTTTTCGGAATTTTGACACAAGCAAATGATATTCAAATGCGTGAATTTGGTTGTTGATTTTGTTATGCTATAACCGGGATAGTATATTATTGCAGCGGTTAATGTGACGCACATATTCGTTCAGATTATGATTTGCGACTGCCCGCCCGATCTTACAATTCGGCGGTATTTATAATGTCGGAGTCGACATTCCGTTGCTAGTCCAGGACTCTCGAAATAGCGTTAACCTCTCGCTGTCAGCGCCTTGCGCTGGCCTTTGCATAAGCGCTTTCGATCATCCCGGAGTTGAAATAAAAATTTTTAAGCGTACGGCGCAACTGAACAGAAATAACGCAATACCTACCTATACTAGCGCGACGCCTATACCACATATCATCTCGTCTTGCCAAAAATCGAATAATGGTATCATAATAAAAATATACATGGATGTATTTGGCATTCAACGCTCTTAAATTTGCGTTGGAAAAATTGTTATATTTGGCAAAAATAATAGGTGGGTGTTTGGGAAGTCGAACATTCGTCTCGCGAGCCCGGCAAATGCGCGCCCGGCCACCACGCGCTTATCAGATACCGCGACCTGCCGCGGTGCGTCGCCGGCTCACACGCAATTTACTCGGACTTAAAGTACGATCATATGCAGCTTTTTAAGGCGGGCCGCGCAAGGACCATTGTGCTAATCCTTTCGCTATACTCCATAAATTTTGGTGTCGAGGAAGCGTAGAGTGGATTAAGACAACACGCGTTGAGTGAGACATCCTCCGCTTAATCGCAATCAAGCGTCGAGCGACTTGTCCCCGCTTTATTGCAACCGGATTGAATCATAGTGGAGACCGCTGCTCCCGTGAGACCGGATGCCCCTTCTGGGCCCGGTCTTTTAGACGTGGAGGCGCCGGGCGGCTTTCCTCCGCCAAAAGAAAGACGGTGCAGGACAAGGACGCGGAGCCAAAGACGGAAGAAGCACCATCCTTGCCAACCATTGCCACAAGAGCGGCACGCGAAAAGACCAGAGTCAAGTGGAAAGCCCCTTCCCTACCAACCAATGCCGCAGGAGCGGTACAAGGATAAGCCAGGGCCCCCTGAGACGCCTACTCCTGTCCCGCCAGCGCCGCAGGAGCGGCTCGTGAAGAGGCAGGAGCCCTCCACGGGCCAGACACTACTTCCGTGGAGGCTCATACCAATAGAGCTCCCGGAGGTGCGCTTCACCAGGCCTGCCGGACTAATACTTGCCAAGCGAGATTGCCGCATTTTGCGACCACCGGCCTTCCATTTGATCCAAGTAAAGGAAACTCGGACTACAGCTTGTCAGACCGTGTGCAAGCGGGCCTTCCTGGCCCCTTGGTCGCCAGTGAAGCCACCAGACCAACCTGCAGACCAGCCGTCAGTCACCCCGGGTTCAAAGCTCGACTTAAATAATAACGGGACCTCCACCAAGCCCCTTGTGACTAAAGCTATCCAGTGACTTAAATTTTGAGCAGCACTCTAAGTGCTTATATTTTTTTATTAGGCGCCTTCAAGGCGCCGCCTAAGATACTCCAAACATAATGTACAGATAAGTTGAAGAATATATTGTTATTTGTTATCAAATCCTGTTTCGATAATTCAACGCCACTGCTCTGATTCCTATTGCGACTTCACCGTATCAAACAGTGGGGGTGGGGTTAAATTAAAAAAATGGCTAAATTTAAAAAATCTGATTACGTCATTGTAAAGAGCACAAAAAGCCATAAACATTTCGTATACATTTTTTGTCGTTGCGCCTTATATTTTCGAAGATATTCGCTAAAAACTATAAAATCCGTTATTTTCGAAAGGTTGTTTCAACCCCTAAACGTCGAGATACACCGCTAAAAAAATAGGTGTCTAATATTTTTTTTGTTTCGGAGGAAGAGGGGAAATACCTCGCCTATTCTACCGGGGGCCGGCCACTTGGGATGTGTGAGGCTTGCACCCACTAAAACCCCTCTCCTTAAACACAGCACTACGGACTGCTGTCGCGACACATGGCACACACGAGGCAAACATCACGTGCCACGACAGTCCCCACGCTCGAGGCGACAGAAAATACGTAAACCAAAGACAGAAGACCAACGCAGGTCAAGACCAGGGGGTGTTTTGCCCCCCGAGGAACTAAGTACCTAGTCGAATGGTTCGGACACAAGTGTCACCATTCGACCGCCTCAGATGCTCCTCATGATAATAGCCTGCGGGCAGTTATATCATCGAGGGGCATCTTCATTGGCTGCGGTACCGTTCATCGGGGGAGTTCACACCCCCATAGGAAGACGTACACGAACCGCAGGACATGCACGAACAACACAAACAGGAACTCTCTACCCGGATAGAGAGTTCCACTCAAAACAAGACACGGGTCCGGCATTTGGGCGCCAGCCGTCAGCCGGACCTGTTAATATTAAGGGAAACTCGCCTACCAAGAAAAAACCCTGGATCCGATTTCTCAAATCCACATCCCCGGCCAAGACAGATGGTTCTTGGCGAGAGAAACGCTGCGCCCCTCCCCTGGGGCCACCCCATAGAGAGGGCCCAGGGGAAGGGCGCATAGAACATTTAGCGGGGGCACCGCCACAAAGAGGCATCCGGTTCCTACCTTCAGTGGGGCCGGGTCCCCGAAAAGCAGCGAGCAGCCACGGCACCCTGAAAAGACAAAACAGACAGGCAAAATACATTGCGCATAAAAAGAACATGGGGATCCCTCGCGACCCCAAGAAAGCGACAGGCGCCGACCGCCCCCGGGCCACCAGCCCCCCAGGGATTCGGAGGCGTCGCGCGAGGCGACGCGCCGGAGCCCAGGAGGAGGAAGGCCCACCACCGACCGGCGCCCAACCGCCCAACCCTGCAGAGACCCCGACACGCCAGAGACCCCGATAGCACCCGCATATGCCGTAAACAAAAAACGCACGCCGCAATACAATCTTTCGAGGTTTCGAAATCCTATACTATACGCAGTCCGAAAGAAATAGAAACGATAATACTACACATCGTCCCCGTCGACATTTTCGACGACGAGTTGCCTTCTTCGCTTATTCTCTTCTTTCTTCTGCATTACTCGTTCTGCGAAGATGGAGAAAGACCTCCATGCCTCTCTTGAGTCACATATTCTGGAAACCACTACGTCCAAGGACAGGTTCTGTCCCAGAACGGCAGTAAGTTCATCCCGCTCAATGCCCCAAAAGGGACAGGAAGCGAGCGTGTGCTCAGCCGTATCCTCAGTACATTGGCAGTATCCAGCACCCAGGACTGTCCTCCTTCCCGATCCTGTAAAGGAAGGACCCAAAACATCCGTGCCCGGTCATGATCTGCGTCATCCGAAAGGTTAAGAAACCTGTCCTCCTGTCTATCCACTCATCAAAATTAGGGATACCTAATCGCATTCTTAGTCTTCTTCCTAGATAGACGTTGGTCCTGTATGTGGGCAGACTATTTCCTACAAAGTACCAACCACTCCGTCGCACGTTCTTCCGCCGGAGAGTTGGCCGTAAAGGATCCTTGTTCTTTCAGCTCCCGAAGATTTATGTACACTCGGCGAAGATAAGCCGCATACAGGTGGAAAGGCGGGATCTTTGCGAGAAGTGTAGCCGCCTTGTACGACACCGTGCGGTACGTCTAGAACATGATTGTTCTAGACGCGGTAACACGGAGTACCCGACGAAAGAGCCTCTTCTGTGTCTCAGATTTATTCAGTTCCATGCCCCAAATCGGGGCCGTATAAAGAATTACGGACAAGATCACGCTATAAGAGAGTCGTCTTTTGTTTTCTATTGGACCACGGAGGTTGGGAAGGATCCCATAAAGAGCCCTGTTGATCTTTGAGGTCTTTGATATCACATGTTGAAAGAATCATAGTTGATATCACATGTGAACAGAAATTCCATCTGTTATCTATTATGACCCCAAGATATTTCATCTTGTTTTTAACGGAGATTACATTACCATCGAACTGGGAATTTCGTGGGGATTTCCCAAAGAAGATTGCCTCAGTCTTATCCCATGACACCTCCAGGCCCAGAAACCTGATATTTATTAAAAGACGCTCTAGACATTCGTCTACTAATTCGCAGACTGCATCATAACTGTCACCTTCGACAATTAGCAAGGTGTCATCGGCATAACATATTAAATGGCAGTTCCTAGGAAGCAGGGTCCTCAAAACATAGTCGAAAGCAATGTTCCAGAGCAGGGGACCCAGCACCGAACCCTGCGGGACCCCCCTGTTCACTCTTCTCGTGCGACGAGAACCATCAGGTGCGACAAATCTAATCCTTCTGTCGGTGAGATAGGACTTCACGATTTGGCGCAAATACCGGGGGAAGCCCTTCACCCGGAGGGCTCTTATTATGGCCCAGAGCTTGATCGAATTAAAAGCATTTATTATGTCTAAAGACACCGCCAAAGTCACTCTACCATTAGCACGGGCTTCCGAGACGATACTTCTAAAGAGGAATAAGGCGTCTGTAGTAGATCTTCTTTTCCGGAACCCAAATTGGTGATCGGATAGGTTGGCCGCAAGATTTTCGTCCATGTAATCCAAGAGACGTTCAGCGATCACTCTCTCGAACGTTTTCCCAATCTCGTTCAAGAGGCAAATTGGGCGTGCCTTTGGAGATTCCTCAGACGAGCCCTCCTTGGGAATTAAGACTAAATCTGCTGTTTTCCAACTTATTGGGAACATTCCGCATCTAAGATAGATATTAAAGATCTGTACCAATCTACTTATCGTTAACCCAGGAAACTTCTTGATCATGTTCGCCTTGAAACCATCCGGGCCAGGAGTTGTTCCAGTTTTTTTCTTCGCAGCAATGGCCCGCAGGACCTTGTTCACCGTAACCGGGGTTCGCTCCCCTTTGCAGTCCCCAAGGTCTACAGGGACCAAAACTTTTCCCGGAGGAAACAATTTGTCAAGAAGATTGTTTAATACATCTGGTTTAAGCGTTGTTGTTAGACTAGGTGTTGGTCTACGAAGTTTTCTCATAACAATTTTATAGGGTAATCCCCATGGGTCTTCATCCAACGTCGAGATAAGCTCCTGCCAGGCTCTCGACTTTGACTTCCGGATTTCCAGTTTTCGCGGTTAGCAAGAACATATACCGCTCTCTTCCCAGCCGAGATTATAGAGGTGTCCCTGGTTCGCCCTCGGAACCAAATTTGTCTGGCCCTGATAGCCGCAGTCCGCAATAGTTTGATGTTATCATTCCACCAATAAGTTGGCCGAGTTCCATGAGCGCGTAGACGGGGAACCGCCACCTTGCATGCGTTAGATACGCATAGGTGAATCCATTTGTCTGGTATAGCCTCAGTAATAAAGTTCTCATCTTTAGGTGTGACCGCGCATGTCCAATCAATCGCGGCCATATATAAATCAGTATTCTTGAAATTCTCGGCGGTGGTGGCGGAATTGGAGTGCGATTTATGTTGTCGAGTATAGTAAAATATATGTACATATGATCAGATAGAGATTTAATATCTTCTCTAACTGACCAATCCCTTATTCTATTCGCGAGATTCGAAGATGCCCAAGTCAGGTCAATTACTAAGCTGCCCTGATGACCGACAAAAGTGGGTCTATTACCGATATTTATCAAGCGTAAATCTGTTTGTGCGGTCTACTCTTCTAAAAGATCACCCTTGAAATCGGCAAAATGACAGCCCCATACATGACTGTGGGCGTTAAAATTACCGCAGACTAATAGTTCACTGTTTCCAGGCACACTCGAGCATATTGTGGTCAATTCATCCAGGAAACTTTGAAATTGGACCACATTAGAATTAGGTGATATATATATATATATATATATATATATATATATAGAAACTATGTACAATTTCTTAAACCTAATTGAAACAGAGCTATGACCCTAATAATGTAATTTAACAGGAGATTTACAATATTCCTATTTACAAATATAGCAGCCGTTTTATTTCGGCTAGCGAACCAGAGTTGGGAGTCGGGCATGCGTGCAGGTCCGGATACTACGCACACCGCGACTCCCAATTCAGCAGATTGATGCACAAGGAGGTCTTGAGCTTCCTTGCTTTTATTTAGATTGGCTTGCAAGAAATTAGCCATTTCTTGCTGCATTTCGATTGGGTGGATCCCTTAGGAAACAAGATCGAATGGAACCCAAACGATACCCACTCTCCTTTCCGTTTCCTGCACAAATAACGCAGTGAGAACTTGATCTGCATTTGTCTATTCAGTGATCCTGGGCGCCGCATCTGAAATTGTTCCCAGATCTGTTTTTAGCGAACGAACAATTATTCCGAGTATGTCCAAATCGCCAGCATTTGTAGCACTGGGTAGGCCTTGCCTCCAGGAGCTCTACCCGTGCTATCGTCCATCCTATCCGGATTTGCGCGCTGGCCACGGTCGCGTACGGACGTGTGCGGTTGCTCAGCTCGGCTATAGTTTTTGTCGCAGTGAGTCTTTTCTCGCGGTGTGAGTGTTCCCCGCGTGTGACGGACGATTTCTCGCCGTCTTTTATCGTGCGCTGCTGACGAATTATCGTCAGCGACCTTTCTTATTCTTACGCGCGTGAATCCATTAGGGAATTGGTCTATCGTGCACGGGAACAATATGCAAGAGGCCGCGGCCTCTTGCGTTAACGCGGGGGGAGGGGCTCCGCTGCTACCTCCCCGTACTTCCTCACCTTACAATCGCGATTCTCCCGGTCATGAATCATCGATCTCGCGATCGCCCAACTTCGCGTGTTCGTTCGCGCTCGCGGTCGCGATCGCGATCGCGCTCGCGCAACGCCATTATTGCTTCTATCCCCCTCCCTATCCATGAGAATTTCGAAGCGACCATTAATAATTCCGTAATAACCGATGGCATGGATGCCGAAACTTCGCTCTCGGATTCACATAATTGCTCGGATTACGTCTCATCGACGACCACGCCAGATACAAATCTGAATAACCGAGATTACGGCGATAGCATACCCCTCGTGCCCACTGAGCAGTCTACTTCCGACCAAACGCCGAATGATACTTCCGCCGATGTAAACAGGAAACGGGCAGCAAACGATACACGCAATGCCCCTGCAAATAAGAGCAGTAGGTCTTCGTCAAAAGGTAACAGTGAATACAGTGCTTCGAGCATTGAATCGAACTCGAGCTCGACCTCACCTACGATGGTTCGTAAGTTAATTAACCCACGTTATGCGTTAACCGACCCAAAACCTTTTATCGTGCACATCCGCGCAATCGATAATGAATCGGATTCGGAATCCAATGCCCTCAAGCCTATGAATACGCATCCTCTCTTAATCGGTCGCATCGTGATGCAAATCGTTAAGTCCGGACTACAAGAGATTAAGAAAGTCAGTAAAGGCCACGTTCAGGCCATTTTTACAAATGCCGAGGCTGCCAATAGACTCATTGACGATCAAACGTTGGCTAAGTATAACCTCAAAGCGTTTATCCCCTCATATAAAACTGTACGTACCGGTATTATTAGGGATATCCCCCAATCACTCCCGATTGAGGACTTGCTCGGCGAGATTGAATCATATCCTAAAGTTATTGAAGCTCATAGACTTAACCGCCGTGTCAAAGACGGTAATTCTCTTAAATATGAGCCCTCGCGTACGGTCTGTGTTAAGTTCGCCGGTCAGACCCTTCCAGGATCGGTCGCTATATTAAGGTCAGACACTCGGTCTTTCCATTTGTGCCCAAGGTTAAAATTTGTTTCTTCTGCTATCGGGCAGGACATGTTGGTAAGTCCTGCAAGAGCAAACCTAGATGTATCTTCTGCGGAAAAGATAAACATGATTCCGACATAGAATGTCCCGATAAACCTGAACAAAGCAAATGTATAAACTGTGGCGGGCCGCACCTCGCCAAATCATTCAAATGCCCTATAGTTATTTAACTTAAAAAAGCATATGCTCTTGCCGCTGCTAAAAATTTACCTCTATTTGAAGCAATAAAAAAGGTTAATGATGAATCTAAACTTTCCGACAACAACTCAGATTCAAGATTTGATTTCGTCAACTTCTCCTAAACGAAACTCACTTCTCCCCCTCCTCTCCCTACCCATCCTCTTCCTTGTCCTTCACCTTCTCTCCCTACAATAGTTTCTCAGCGTTGCAAAACCTCCAAGACTGCAACATTCCAGCCTCCTACTCTAACGCGCTTTCAAAACCCCGTAACTCGACTTCTCAGTCGCACTCCTCCTCCTCCTCCTCCCCCTCCTCACGTCACCGAGTTAGTTTTTCGCCCAATCTATCTCCTAAAAACCGCAACAGATCAAGCTTTCCCTTTCCTTCTGAACACCGGAATGAATTGATCTTCCCGAACGGTAGAGTCAATGAAAAAGATCCTAACTCACTCCCAGCTCCAGATAAGGATCTTATAACTCCCGAAACATCCTCCGACAACACTAATAGCACCTCTAACTCAGACACGGTTTCCCCAGGAACATCCTCCATTACATAATCAACAGGAAATGTTCTATCATTTGTCTAACATCATAAATGAACTTAGCTATGCGCTGTCTTACTTCGGTCCCTTTGTTATGAATCTTCCTATAGGAGGATTGAACGGATATCCGAGGATATCCACTGATTCCGTTTCCCCCCCTCCCGTCAATATGAGCTCTTCCAGCAACTTTCGCAGGCAATAAAACCATTTCCAATCAGCCTCTTGCAGGTCCTACTAACATACTGCAATGGAATTGCAGAGGCATAAATAATAAGCTACCAGAGATCAGGGCCATAGCCCATAAATACGACATAATTTGTTTTCAAGAATCCTTATTAGTGTAGTATTGAAATGTATTAAGATATGCGTTGTCGAGTATGTGTGTTGTTAAGAAGTGTGCGTAGTTCGAGTCGTGTAAGCGAAGACATGTGTGTGCGTGTCGCGAGTCGCGAGCCTCACGCGTGTCACGATGCCGTGTTGCCATGCGAAGAGTTCAAGAGAGTCGATCGTTTTTGACAACGGAGTCGCGTTAGAAGAGAGTTGTTTTGTCTTTCGGAAGCAAGCGAGCGAAGGGCATTCGTTGCCCGGGTAGCAGTAACAGAGAAGTCTTCGAGTCGAGAAGTCGCGTTTCGTGTCGTGTATAATTTTGAGTTGTACGAGGCTCAGCCTCAGCGTCGTTCGAGCGAAAGTGTAATCACGGTTCCTTGTATTTCTCATCCCATATTAAACGTTATACTTTACAAACATTGGATATCTACATCTTATTCCTACAAACTTGGGGGCTCGCCCGGGATCGAGAAAGCCAGAACCAGGATTGAGAGAGAGACGAAACTGTGATCTGTGATCGTGTGATGTGCTCGTGTGATGTGCTCGTGCTGGAGAGATAGAGAAACTGTACGATGAAGAAGGTTGACGATTTTTCAGCGCAAGCGTTGAGAGACAAGTGCAAGTCTTTAGGCTTGGCTACAACCGGGACGAAAGCCGAGTTGTTTAACAGGCTTATGGAAAAGGACCCGAATGGCTCGTGGATTTTGGACAAAGAAATACGGAACGATGATGCCCATGAAACCGATACAGCCGCTGCTGGAATGCCTTCCGGATCAGTGCAGTGCGATCAACGTGAGTTAGAGCTCGCGAGGAAACAAGCAGAGTTAGCCGAACGAGAGCTCGCGTTGGCGCGCAAGGAAATAGAGTTGCTACATGTTACTCAACAGCGAAATCAGCCAGTGGACGGCCATTCATCGAGAGCATCATCGGTATTCGAGTCAAGGCGGATTAGGACGGACGTTCAAGCTATCGCGGAATTGTTAAGTCCCTTCCATGGAAACAACGACTGCTTCGAAACATGGGAACGGCAATTGCAATTATTGAAGACGACATACGAACTTGATGAAAGCGAAGCGAAAATTCTAGTGGGCAAGAGGCTGAAAAGCAAGGCGAGCGAGTGGTTCCATTCAAAGCCCGAATTTCTCCAGATGAATCTTGAAGATTTGTTAGCGCAGATGAGAACGATGTTCTTCCATCGACCGAGCAGAGTAGCTTTGCGAAAGAAATTTGAAGAACGTTCCTGGAAACGAGGTGAAAGTTTCAGCGAGTACTTCCACGAGAAAATGATACTTGCGAATCGAGTACCCATCGGCCCAGAGGACATGGTGGACTATCTCATTGACGGAATTCCGGACCCGACGCTTCGTGATCAGGCGCGCATTCAAAGATTCAATTCGGCAGCCTCGTTACGTAAAGCGTTTGACAAAGTGATGTTACGAGGAAAGACGGATAGCGGCACAATTCCGAAGATCGGCGACCAGAAGCGACCTGCCAAATCCAGCGATGAGGGAAGTGCAGCTACGACGCAGAAGGACGCTCAGAGAAGAAGATGCCATTCCTGTGGTGCAGCGACACATCTCGCAGCAGAGTGCCCGACGAAAGAAAAAGGTCTAAAGTGTTTCGAATGCCGTGAGTATGGACATGTGGCCGCGCAGTGTCCGAAAAAGCGTACTCCGAAGGTCGTGCCGAAAGAAGTGTGTAACGTGTCGAGATCCGCGTGTAAAAAATATCGAAAGAAAGTTGTAGTTAACGGATTCGAGACCACCGCGTTAATAGACACCGGTAGCGATTTAACCTTGATGCGGGAAGATAAGTATATTGAATTAGGCTCACCGCCGTTCGAGCAAGGTGAAATACGTTTTCGTGGAGTAGGAGCGCCGAATAACACAACGTTAGGTAGATTTTCCGCGAATTTGGTTGTCGATAATAATAGATTCTTGATAGACATCTATGTAATTCCCGACGATCTTATGCAGCACGAATTATTGATCGGTGCGGATTTCTTGAACACCATAGATCTTAGAGCAAGAGAAGGAGAAGTAACGATCGCGAAAATAGAGAAAACGGTACAAGAGACTGACGATACTCCCGAAATCTTAAGCATTGATTACGACTGCGGAATGAACGAAGTTGACGTATCGGATATTGCGAATAAAGAGCATAGGCGCGAAGTTGAAAATTTAATTGAAGCGTATAAGCCCGTAAAAACTCGTGACGTAGGCATTAAAATGACGATTGTAGTCAAGGATGATCAACCCGTGTATCAGCGACCGCGACGATTATCCAAAGCGGAAAAGGACGAAGTAAACGCGCATATTAAAGAATGGTTGCGAGACGATATTATACAGCCATCATTGTCTGAGTACGCAAGTCCGGTAGTGCTAGTTAAGAAAAAAAACGGCGCGACGCGATTATGTGTAGACTATAGAGAACTTAATAAAAAGATCGTAAAGGATCGATTTCCATTACCGCTTATCGAAGATCAAATAGATTCATTACAAGATGCCAAAGTTTTTACCACTCTTGATCTTAAGAACGGATTTTTTCACGTACCAGTAGACGAAGATAGTCGCAAGTATACCTCATTTATTGTACCAGATGGGCAATACGAATTTTTAGTAGTTCCTTTCGGATTGTGTAACTCACCCGCAGTTTTCCAAAAATACATTAATGCGGTACTTAGAGTACTTATTCAAACGAAAGTAGCTTCGAGTTATATAGATGACGTCATCATTCCGTCGTCAGACGAGGAAGAAGGCTTGAGACGATTAAAGATTGTATTAGAGACAGCCGCCGAATGCGGGCTAATCATTAATTGGAGTAAATGTCGTTTTTTTGCAAAAGAGTGTTGAATACTTAGGACATGTTGTCGAGAGCGGAACTATCCGCCCCTCCCCGCGTAAAACGGAAGCTGTGTTGCGATTTCCGGAACCGAGTAATGTAAAACAGGTGCAAAACAGGCCTCACGAGTTATTTTCGAAAATTTATATTAGGATATTCATTGATTGCATGTCCGTTGACGAATTTGTTAAGAGCGAATGTACCGTTCCATTTTGGCGAAGAAGAAAAAACTGCTTTCCGCGAACTTAAAAAGTTATTAAGCGATAAACCGGTATTGCAATTGTACAGCCCGAATCGCGAAACAGAATTACATACAGACGCATCTAAATACGGGTACGGTGCTATTTTAATGCAACGCAATAGTGACGATCGAATGTTTCACCCAGTATATTATGCGAGTGGGAAAACCACAGAAGCCGAAGAAAAGTATCATAGCTACGAACTCGAAGTCCTCGCGATAGTGAAAGCATTGCAGAAATTTAGAGTTTATGTGTTAGGTATTCCATTTAAAATTGTTACGGACTGCCGCGCGTTTACGTTAACGATGAATAAGAAGAATTTATGTGTTAGAGTAGCGAGATGGGCATTGCTTCTCGAGGAATTCTCGTATACGATCGAACATCGGGCAGGGAAAAGCATGACCCATGTAGATGCGCTGAGTCGTAATCCGTTACCGAATGTATTTGCGATAGATGAATGCGATGAAGGATTAATTGTCAAATTAAAGAAAGCGCAGAGTGAAGATAGCGAAGTGCGACAAATTATCGATTTAGCGAATCGTGGTTCTACCAAAGATTATGTTATGCGTGACGGACTATTATTTAAATTGTGTGATAACGATGTGCGATTAGTAGTGCCGAAGCTTATGCAGTTACAAATAATACGGCGAGCTCATGAACAAGGGCATTTTTCGATTAACAAAACAGAGTTTTTAGTAAAAAGAGATTACTGGTTTGCGAATATGCGTGCGAAAATCGAGAAGGTAGTATTTAATTGTGTCGATTGTATTTTAGCGGAACGAAAGAAAGGTAAACAAGACGGTTGGCTACATACGATCGATAAAGGCAGTGTACCGTTAGATACTTATCATATCGATCACTTGGGTCCTTTGCCGTCTACAAAAAAGAACTATCGACATATTCTCGTAGTTGTTGACGCGTTCAGTAAATTCGTTTCGTTTTACGCCGTTAAGAGTACGTGTACGTCTGAAGTAATAGATCGACTTAAAAAACAGGCTGTGATTTTTGGAAATCCGAGACGGATTATTTCTGATAGAGGCACCGCCTTTTCTTCTCAGGAGTTTAAAGAATATTGTAAGCAAGAGAACATTGAACATGTACTTATCACGACTGGCGTACCGCGATCTAATGGTCAAGTAGAGAGAATCAATCGAACTTTGATACCTTTACTGACTAAATTGTCAATGCCGAAATCAGATGAATGGTTTAAATATTTAGATATTGCGCAACAGTACATTAATTCGATACCGAGTAGAAGTACGGGATATACACCGTTTAACTTACTTTTGGGAACGCATATGCGCCTTAAGAGTAACCCGCGAGTTAAAGAATTAATTGATTCGGAGTTAGCTACTATTTTTCAGAATGAAAGAGACGAAATACGACTTTTAGCGAAGCAAAATATTCTAAAAATTCAACAGGAAAATCGGAGATGTTACAATAAGAGACGTAAAGAACCCAAGCGATATAAAGAGAACGATTTAGTAGCGATAAAGCGAACTCAGTTCGGACCTGGAATGAAATTAATGCCGAAATATTTAGGTCCTTATGTTGTCAAAAATTGTCTGCGAAATGATAGGTATTAGTGAGTAAGATCGGAGAACATGAAGGTCCCCTACGGACCTCTACATCAGTGGACCATATGAAACCTTGGGTAGATAATGCGGAGAATTCTGACCAAGAGTAATCACTGTTGAGGGCAACTGTGATGGCAGGATAGCCGAGTGTAGTATTGAAATGTATTAAGATGTGCGTTGTCGAGTATGTGTGTTGTTAAGAAGTGTGCGTAGTTTGAGTCGTGTAAGCGAAGACATGTGTGTGCGTGTCGCGAGTCGCGAGCCTCACGCGTGTCACGATGCCGTGTTGCCATGCGAAGAGTTCAAGAGAGTCGATCGTTTTTGACAACGGAGTCGCGTTAGAAGAGAGTTGTTTTGTCTTTCGGAAGCAAGCGAGCGAAGGGCATTCGTTGCCCGGGTAGCAGTAAACAGAGAAGTCTTCGAGTCGAGAAGTCGCGTTTCGTGTCGTGTATAATTTTGAGTTGTACGAGGCTCAGCCTCAGCGTCGTTCGAGCGAAAGTGTAATCACGGTTCCTTGTATTTCTCATCCCCATATTAAACGTTATACTTTACAAACATTGGATATCTACATCTTATTCCTACATTAGTTACTGGCAAATCCTTAGATCTTAAGGGTTTTAATGCGATTAGGCTTAATGCGGATGCGGCTGGCTCCAGAGGAGTCTGCACTTTTCTTAGAAACTGTTTCACATACTCTCTTTGCGATCTGACGGATTTTGCTGACCCCTCAGTAGAATTGGTTGCGATCACTGTGCCTTTCCTAAATCAGGAACTGTTTGTATATAACTTATATCGGCATACTGGACAGGATACCCCGGCTTCCTTTTTTAATAACCTTTTCAATTACGCCCAACAATACAAATATGCCATTTTCGTGGGTGACTTTAATGCCCACCACCCGGATTGGCTGGATAAGAGAACGGACACAATCGGCGAACTTATTGCGACCGCCATCGATGACTACAATCTGACCATTCTCAATGATGGAACCCCCACTTATTACAACCTATCTAGCAATGTCAACTCGGTTATCGATCTATCGATCGTTTCCGCCAATCTGGCCGCTATCTGTATTTACGACCACGAACAAAATAGAGACTTAGGAGGCAGCGATCACCTCCCTATTATCATTCGCATAAACAGTCCAATAACTCCTAAACTTAAGTTTACCTATAAACTTAAATTCAACAAGGACTCTCTTACGGAACTAGCCTTGTTTCTGAATAAAGAAAGACAGAGTGTGGAGGACGTTGATGTCAGCGATGCACTGAAGGCATACTCTCAACTTGTATCCATCATCAAATCTTGCATAGCCTCCTGTTTAGAAAAGTGTGAAATACTTTGCATTAAGTAAATACGTATTTTAATATAAAGGAATTCTTTCGTTTAAACGTAGACTGTATTTTTAGCATACAACTTAACATAGAATACAAACGTATCATCAAACTCGTTGAACACATCAAATATCAGTTTTTACATTATATCAAATTTACAAACAATATTCAGAACAATTTGTATTTATACATGGTGGATTAGTGCGTAATGATCCCGATAGTATTTCATAGCATTCAGAAACTAGTGTCAATACAATAAAAGTTATATTGAAGAATGATAACTCATAAATGATGTCTCAGATAAATACGGATAAAAGGAAAAGGAGAAGAATATTTATATGCAAAGATTATCAATTTAGGATATAAGTAAGATCGTTACGCACCAATCAGTATATCGCAAATATATGTGTAAATAAATATGCAAAATATATAGTTAGATATTATGAAACGGATATAAACGAATGGATTATATGAACGAACTTGAAGTTAGATCGTTAAGCATCAAAAGAAAGGAGCGCGTAATAGTCTAATCGTAGTAATAAGAACAATTCTTTAATAAATATAGAATCTCTCGAAGGTATTTAATAGACCCGATACGTATTTCAATCCGGTGAAAAGAGTGATCTATTCACGTGTTCAATATTCTCTGTGACGATGTTTCTCGTGATATATATTTCTGCAACCAAAGATCGATTAAAAACTGTAATGATGTTACAGTCGTAATTTAGCTCAGTCGGGTGATCCATGGTAACTCAGAAATATATATATTACCTCGTGCAATGTAATTAGCCAGCCTGTATACCATCCAATACTATAATAAATGCGTCAAAGGATTCTCTCTCGTTTGGAGAAAAATGGGTGAGTCCATTTCGATATAGTAATGGCGTCCTTCTATAGTGACCTCCTTGTCATAGATACGATATGCCGATCATCTCTGTGTTATTTATATCTCCGATCTCTTACTTGGATTGATACGTGCTGTCGAGGTTATGGAAACCTCAGAAAGATACTTTCTAGAGTCGATCTCTCACTTGGATCAACATTAGTGAACTCCAATATTAATATGGAGTAACTCCAATCGTCTCAATAGTACGTATGCTATCGCATGGGAAACTTTACAACAACTGGCTCGCACCCGCACCGTCTTCTAGCAGTCGTCGCTAACGCGAAGGAATACATAGTTACACCGTCAATTATCGCAGATAGGTTCAGACCGTCGCGAGTGCCCGTGTGGCCGCTCCGGAGTCGCGTGCATGGCTCGTCCCGCGCGGGGGAGTGAGGGGAGTGTATTTACGGAATCAAGTAAGCAAGCGAATTCTTCTCTCTTTTTCAACACCTCCGCTCTTCAAAAGAAGAGCATTTCTCCCTCCAGTTTCACTGCTAAACGCAAGAAATTCCCGGCTCCATGGTGGAACGATGCGTGCGAAACGGCAGTTAACGACCGCAAAACCGCTGCAAAAAATTTAAAAAGAAATTACTCGCTGGAAAACTTGTTGAAGTATCAACGATCTGTTGCCGTTGCAAAACGCACACTCAAGCAGGAAAAAGCCCGCGGATGGAAGAACCTCTGTGCCACGTTTGATGCTAAAACCCCATCCAGCAGGTATGGAGATTTGTCAAGTCCTTTAAGAACCAAAATCAGGCCACCCGTCCTAACTGTGACATTGTTGAAGAGGAGAGACTGACCCAAACTGCAATGGCAAAACTATGTCCGCCCTCGTGTTTGTTCAGGGATCCCTCATTAGAGGAAATGTTGGAAGAGGACTCAAACAACGCAGATCGGATCGCATTCTGGTTGGACAACCGATCACTGAAAAGGAAATCCACACGGCTTTAAAATTGGCAAAAAAGAAGTCAGCGCCTGGTCTAGATCTACTGGACTACAATGTTATATTGCATCATTCCCTGAGTTTTTGGGGAAGTTTTGCGTTGTTTTCAACGGC